>CM024212.1:19377118-19492118 GCA_013435755.1 Amphilophus citrinellus | reverse complement strand
ATATGGTCTTTTTTGGTCTTTTCTCCTCAAACCTCCTGTCCGTAGTGCTACATTTGCATCTTCTAGTACACTTTAAAAGGATAATTCACATAGTCTTGGTAATCGGCCACATGTGGGTCCATGTTTCCAAGTTAGCAAAGATCTTATGTTTCAGGTCAGCAGCTCTGGTATTCAACATACCAGTTGTTCTTGGGGCTTTAAAGCTAAAATATAATTATTGTTTTTGAATGAATTTTCAAATGTACTGTTTTACAAAAAGCCCCCAAAAAGTTAATTGCATTATTAATTATATTGATAATATTGTTACTTATGTTAATAATTTAATATTATTATTATTTATAGAATTAATGTTCACACACTGCAGAACTCCAAATTTTCTTATTTATTGTATCTAGCCCCAAGAGGCTGGAAACATGTGCTGGTCATAACACCACTGTTTTCTGTGTCATAACCACTGAACCCAACACTGAAATCAACTGACCACTGAATGCCTAATAATTTGGCTCCAGTGGACACTTCTGCTCAGTGTCAGTGGGGGATGTAACAACAAATCCAGTCATGAAATTTCCTCACTGCTAAATGTTCCACAGCCAGCTGTTAGTGGTATCATACTCAACTCAGTCACAAAGTGGTTGGTCACTGAGTGTGGTCAGCAGTTGCTGAAACACGTTGCACAGAGGTAACCAATTTTCTGCAGAGTCAATCGCTGCAGACCTCCAAACTTCATGTGGCCTTCAGATTAGATCAAGAACAGTGCATAGAGAGCTTCATGGAATGGGTTTCCATGGCCAAGCAGCTGCATGCAAGCCTTACATCACCAAGCACAATGCAAAACGTTGGAGGCAGTGGCCGCCACTGGACTGTAGAGCAATGGAGACGTGTTCTCTGGAGTGATGAATCACGCTTCTCCGTCTGGCAACCCAATGGACGAGTCTGTATTTGGCGGTTGCCAGGAGAACGGCACTCAGCTACTTAGTTCCAGTGGACAGTCTCATGCTTCCAACTTTGTGGGAACAGTTTGGGGATGGCCCCTTCCTGTTCCAACATGACTGCACACCAGTGCTTAAAGTAGGTCCATAAAGACATGGATGAGGGAGTTAGGTGTGGAAGAACTTGACTGACCTGCACAGAGTCCTGACCTCAACCAGTATTAAACTCTATGGATAAGAGATGGATGTCACTCAAATCTGTGTAAGCAGATGAGTGCATATGTATTTATCCACAGAAGATGATGATAATTGCCCCTCCTCCAATTTTTCATTTATTTACAGTGTGAACATGGTTAAACACACACACTCAGCACTTCCTCTAATGTGGTAAGCATCACATAAACACACATATCCCTAACACTCACCTATTCTCTTGGTTTTTGCAAGTTTGTCTTGTTTGTATTGCATGCCCATGTCTTGTCCTAATTTGTCTTGCTCTATTGTCATTTTTTTAAATAAAGAAAAACAAGAAGACTGTCTCTGGGCTGCTGTACGCACACCAGCAGCCCTACTGTTTTTTTAAGTGTATTTTCTCCAAATATTCAGTGCAGAGGACAGAGACATTTTAAAGAATGATGTGTCTGTATCAGTGGGGTTTATTAAGGGGCAGAATACCTTGAATCACTTGTAGAAAAGCTGAACTCTATATACTGTGATGCATCAGTCTCAGTTTTTATTCCAGTCACAATCAGATTTTAATTTTATTGTCTTATAGGATGAAGATGATCCAGATGACCCCTACACAAGTCTTCAGCAGACAGAAAATATTCAGTTCACCATTAACATGATGATACTGATATGATGGTATTATTATCTAAAATATATCTTTGTAACTAAGATCATTTAGACTTAAAACCTCCAAGCAGATTGACAGCGGAGTCCACCAGCAACTGGAGAAGCACAAAAAAAGTCAGAGGTCAAAACATGAAAATTACAAACAGTAATAAGACATTTCTTATTGTTTTTAACACTCAGCAGAAAACAAGCACAATACAAATAAAATTAAGTGCAGAAAATAACATTTGCTTTGTAAGATCACTTTTATTTTTATAAGACGCAGAGCCTGTTTTGAGTAGTATACACACTCTTCAGAGGCAGAGCTGGAACTGCCAAACTTTTATCCACTTTATTTTTGCAGTAATTGCAAAATCTTCTTCTTTTACTTAAATTGAGATGTTAGAACTGAGTTGACTTATATTGATCAGAGAGTTAGAATAGCAACTAAAAGAAATCTAGGTGAACCTTAAAGGAGCTAATACAGGCTGGCTTATAATTAACATGCCAGGTATTCAAAATTCACCCTGGTGTGTGTTCTGTCATGTTAGGATTCCTGGATATAAATGCTCTTCCAAACCTAAACTCCGGTCCTGGCTATCAGTAAATATCTACAGTGCTGCATGTCCATCACCACTGCAAACAATAAGGGGGTCTGAGCTGATCCCTAAAGTAATCTCACCCCCTCCTTGAACCTATCAGTCACTCCTGCAGTACCACACACCTCACCACTGTCCTCATACAAGACCTGCATCACCCTCACATTCTTCCCTGCCCCTCCTGACTTCATCATGCAATACCACAGTTCTTCTCTTGCCACCCAAGCTTCCTCTAGATCCAGTGCAATTCCTTCTGACCTATTTCTCCTATTTCTCCATCAACACTGTTAGGGATTATTTTTTACTCAATGAATAAAGGACAAATGTTTAAAGGTAAACTCCAGTAAATTAATTAATAAACAGTGGATCAACCAAATAACAAACAATTAAATAATACATTAGACAGAGAGCAACAGATCAGAAAGTTCTTGACTAACTCCTCTGTTTTAGTGCATCTTGTCTTGAGGACCGGCCACCGAATGTACAATTAAAACATCACCAATGTCACCATGTTCTGTCATTAATCTGGGCAAGATTTCACTGTATTGATTAAATTAGCACATCAGGAAGAAGATGTGCTTATGACTGAGAGGAATCTGGGTCATGAAAAACCAGCTTGAACAAGACTGAATGATGAAGGTCAACTCATAGCGCCCAGAGATTGTTTATGCTTAGATAACAAGCTGTATAAAGATGTTATGGTTAGACAGGAACATGGGCTCAGAGAGAGAGAGACAGAGTGCACACTCTTACTCTGGGTCCCCACATGGCCGTATGTGTATTCTTTCTGATTCTTTAATACATTAAATGTCTTACTTTTTTAATTAAAGTGTTTCAGGTGTCTTCCTTCAAAAAAAACCTGTTTACCTGTCAACACTCTTAGAGCAAAAATTGCATCTGTAGTGCTCTTTCTTGCTAGGACTGAGGTCCTGCCTCGCAACTTACAGGACTTAAAGGATCTGTTGCTAACACCTTTATGCCAGATGCCACAGCACATCTTCAGGGGTCTAGTGGAGTCTATGCGTCAGTAGGTCAGGAAAGTTTCAAAGGGGGACCAACACAATATTGTTACCTCTCCACAGACTCTCACAGTTGACAGAATCACACTTTGGACCTCTACTTGTGTCTGTGCTTAGTTCATTCACCGGTAAATAAAGTCTTGTTTGTGTGAAACTGCTTGGTCTGCATTTTGGCTCCAAAGGTGTTGGTAACCATGACACAGAGGACCATCTGTCTCAGTGGTTGTGGTAAGCGTTGTCCTGTTTTCATGTTTCAGGCTAAAAAAAGTATTTCAACCCAATTTCAATATTGTTTAAATTGAGCTGTTAAAGGCATGAGATATAGAGGTTAACGCACTTTTAGCATATAAAACAAAATTTTAAATTTAGCTGTGTGTGTGTGTGTGTGTGTGTGTGTGTGTGTGTGTGTGTGTGTGTGTGTGTGTGTGAATTCAACTCAAAAGCTTCTCATTCCCCCTTCTAGACATTGTAATGCCTAGCAAAGCCAGATCTCTCAATTGCGTGCTTCTTCTCACCCATAATGGATGGTGGGTGCCACCACGTTGACCCTGATCAGGCTCCTCAAAAGCTGATGTGTCTTTCGCTGAGTTTCCACCTTCCTATTCTAATGTCTGGCCTTCCTCCACCTCATTTCCTGACAGCTGTAGGTCTGACTCCCCTGCCGCAATTTTGAGTGAAATCCTTTCTGCCTCACACTGCCTTCTGTTCCCTAAAGTAAGGAAATAGGTTGAAAATGTGAGGTATTAAGTCCTGCTGTCCACTGCAAAGGACGCAATAAAAGTGTTGTTTTGGAAGGGGTAAAATTACTGCACATTTCTGAAATCCTACCAAATCAAAGTAAAAAAACTGATTTGTAGCAACAGAATAATATAAAAAAATAAAACCCCTAACACTTAACCTTCCTTGTGGCCATAGAATGTGGAAGCCTAAATTCTCGTCTACCCATTCCCCATTTTGAAAAAGAAAGTCCACATTCTCTGTTAGCCAGACCCCCACAAACGTGCAATCAATAGAAAGCCTGGAGTGTCAGTACAGTAGGACTCATATAGATTGCATAAATGTTGATTGGCGTCGAGGTCTCAGACTCATGCCTCCTACAGAAGACAAAAATGACCTGCTGGGTCTTAGGAGGATATTAAGTTATAAAACAAGACTAAACCATTTATAGCCATTTTTATGAATAACATACTAAGGATGAGTAATGCTTTATAAATGATGAAATAAGTATTAACTAATACTAATGTTCAATGGTGTATACCTGCTGTAAAGTGTTACCCTATATTTTACTTCATACATACGCTGATTCACACTGGTGAATGAAAATCAGAATGTGTTTTTCCACCTGATCAATTTATAATCAAAAGATAATGGAAACAACACCTGTGAGTGCAGATATCATGGTGGAATCATGGGAAAATGCCAAAACTATTCACTCATCTGCTATCACATGGACATGAACTTGACTGACATCCTGTTCCTAATTCACAGGGTTTACCTTTGTAAAATGTGACTCATCATGCAGGACTTTTTAAAATTAATTTATTAACGCACTTGATTTTAAATTGTGTACAGCCACTCCCAGATCTTCCTGTTTCAGAATTTGCAAATATCCTTGCAAACATACAGAGAGATGAGTCTGGCTGTTTTAGCCATGGCTGTTAAAATGTTGGCTATCAACAAATAATTAGATTAAAAACACAAACTGTATTTTAATGATATTTCACCCCCTGATTTAAGTCACTCAGACTGTGTTGATGATTATTGCTGATTGCAGAGACTGTTGTAAAAACAATTGGGAAGCAACCAGATGTCACTCAGATATGCACCAATGAAACAGAGACGCTCACTCTGATAGTTTGTACGATCAGAACTCAGAGAAGTGGAGGAGAAAACTGTAGTCTGCTGTATCAACATGGATTTGACTTTGAGCATAAATGTGACTCCAGGTTCACTCTGATGAAAGAAAATCAGACTGTGTTTCTCCACCTGATCAATTTAACATCAGAGGACAGTGGAAACTACACCTGTCAGTGTTCACATCTTGAAGGAACACATGTTCTCCATCTTAATGTCACTGTGGAAGGTAAACACACTTTTCCATTGTTTTTTTTTTTTAATTGTTCACACTTGAGCTAAATTTAAGATGTTTTACCGACTGTAATAAAATTACATTGACTTGTTTACATAATGATGCATGTATTGTATGATTTATTGTATTGCTGTGTCCTCATACATCAGGCTAAACATCCGGAGTTTTGTGTGGTCTTTGGGCATGATTTTTGGAAATGCGTCAATTCTCTCTCTGCCACCATTACTGTTATGCTTGACTGCTACTGCTGTTCAATAAAGTTTCGGTTCAAATAAAATAAAGGGTTGCCAAGTTGCAATACCTGAAAAGAACACATGAGGGTAGGCTTTCCACTTTTTGTCCCACATGGATGAAATTAGTTTCTGAACACATAACATTAGCAACTTCATAACAGAACAATATATATATTGGTCTGCATATCGGTCTGCATATATATATATATATATATATATATATATATATATATATATATATATATATATATATATATATATATATGCAGACCGATAAGACTGTACAGAAACGCCTCTCTTTCCTACTTCTCGCGCTGCTTGTGTACTTGTGAATGTAATGCATACAGGTTTTAAATACTGTAGTAGTTTACACATTCACCTAACAAGTGAAAATCTTCACTTAGATCCCAGGAGGAAATAAAATCCCTTTGGGGTCACATCAGGAACCTGTTGTAAAAAGTCTGCCAAATAAAATTGGAGCCACCAGCTGTGATGACTCTCTGTGAGTGAGGGAACAGCCAACAGCAGCTAGCATGATCATTAATCTATGAAGAATATTTAAACTGATTGTATTAACATAAATATGAAATATTCACCGTTAAGGTGTGTTAATTTAAACGAAGAGTAGCTTTGAATCAATGATAACATTATTCATCATCTTCATATGTCCAGTACAGTGCAAAATTCTTGAGCTTGTATAAAATCTAAAAAGCCTGAAAGCCAATATTTGGTGTGACTACTTTTGTTCTTGAACACAGCCTTGTTGGTGCAAAAATACTATCTGATATCTGATGCCTGTCAAACTGTGTTACCTTTGGTATTTTTAATAGATTCAGCTTCAGAAATGGGAACAATCCCATGAGTTAGGTCACTTTTTTGTTACTCTTAAGATTCATGGGTCAGTGTTAAGTTATGACTTAACAAACAAACAAGCAAACAAAAAGAAGTAGTGTGAGGGGTTTGTCCGTGTCTGTGTGTTAGCTGTGTGACTGGAACCTCTGCCCTATGACCTCTGGTATAGACTCCAGCCCCCCGTGACCCTCAATTGGACACAGAGAAGAAAATGGAGGGATAGATTGATACATGAATAGATGGATATGTATATAAGTGTACACACACACACATGTACTGTGCATACTGTGTGAAGTGCATAAACTAAGAATCCTCATGTATGATCAGGTTGAGTTTTATGATTCACTGTATACAAAACTTCACACCAATAAAAACAAATGCAGGAAATCTTATTAAATCATAAGTTGGACTAAAAATAAAAAAGCAACTGAGTTATGACAATCATTGTGTTTTCTGTTTTCGGTATGAGACCGCACCATGTTTACTTTTAGAGTGTCTTCATATGAAAGCAGAAGCAGTCTTGTAGGTGCACTTCCTTTACACAAGAGTTCACATCAAGACGTACATATGTGAGAGCTAATAGTTTGAGGTTAATGCAACACACTGTTTGTCCTCCTCACTTCACTACATCATCCTCTGCACTGTCAGCAGCAGCTACATTGTTACTTGGACACCTTGACGAGTATGGATGCATTGAAACTGTACTTTATTCTCCTTCTACCACTAACTGCATGCTCTCAAGATTTAGGAGGAGGTAATGTAAATATTTTTTATAATGTAAGATGTATTTTGAAAGATATTTCACTCTCTGATTTAACTCACTCAGACTGTGTTGATGATTATTGCTGATTGCAGAGACTGTTGTAAAAACAATTGGGAAGCAACCAGATGTCACTCAGATATGCACCAATGAAACAGAGACGCTCACTCTGATAGTTTGTACGATCAGAACTCAGAGAAGTGGACGAGAAAACTGTATTCTGCTGTATCAACATGGACATGACTTTGGTCATGGATGTGACTCCAGGTTCACTCTGATGAAAGAAAATCAGACTGTGTTTCTCCACCTGATCAATTTAACACCAGAGGACAGTGGGACCTACACCTGTCAGTGTTCAGATCATGAAGGAACACATGTTCTCCATCTTAATGTCACTGTGGAAGGTAAACACACTTTTTCATAGTTTTTTTTTTTTTTAATTGTTCACACTTGAGCTAAATTTAAGATGTTTTACCAACTGTATTAAAATTACATTGACTTGTTTACATGGTTGTATGATGCACATATTGTATAATTTATTGTCTTGCTTTGTCCTCATACATCAGTTTAAACAGGAACACTGCCAATAATTTAAATTACAACATGTCTGCACTTACGTAACAAACTGCACCTGCTTCACCTCACAGAATTGTAACAAGTGCAGTGATAATGGTTTTAGCTGATTTGTGTCTTTCAGTCTGTTTGTGTATAATTATTTCATTCATGCTGCATTAAGACTTTAATTTCAATAGAAACTGTAAACAGTGTTTTGAATAAGTCAGATATGTAAATGCAGTGCATGATGATATACTGACAATGTTAATAATGCTTATTTATATATTGGGCAAATTCAAATTTATTTTTCTGAAACAAACAGACATCTTTCCATATTTCAGAGGTCAGAGGTTCAACAGAAATGTCTGTTTCCATTTATGTGGTTGGAGCAGTTTTTGTGATCATAACTGGAGTTATTCTGGGATTTATCTACAAGATGAAGAGTCGCAGGTCAGCTTCTCTTTTTATTGTAATTTAATTTAATGTGGATGAGAACTTTTTTCTTTAGTGTCACTGCATTCATTATTGTAGTGTCTTTACCTTACAATATAAAGCACCTTGAGGCGACTGTTGTGATTTGGTGCTATATAAATAAAACTGAATTGAATAGCAACATGAAAAAGTAATGCTGACATCTTTTCTTATCCAAAGCAGCTGTTCGAGGTCAGAAGCATCTGGACTGTCTATGCATGAGACTCACGGCTCTTTGGTGAGTAACGTACCTGTAAAGACAACATAGCAGGGTTACAGTTTGTTTTATATCCATTTCTATTTCACGATGCTACAGTAGCTGATGCTCTTTTGGGGAAGTGGGAAATAACAAACAGGGACACAAATACAGGAAGTTTTGGATAAAAACTTGAAAAAGTGAAACTTATTTCAATATCATTATGTAGCGTGAATTTTAATTTTATCTCACAGGATGAAGTTGTCACATATGTTCTGTACCAAGTGATCTCCTCAGTTTACCATCAACCAGAAACCAGGATCGATGAAGCCAGAAGAACAGAAACTGCCTGACTGATAATCAGGAAATGATCAGAGGGGAAAACATTCAAAACAAAACTCATGTCAACATAAATATGGAGTATGCACCATGCTGTTGTGTTGATAAATTATGTGAAATGTAACAAGCTTTTTTTGAGTTGGTTACATGACCTCCTGTATATTCCTGATTCAAGGTTGTCACTGCCAGACTTCAAGCTTTTTCTTTCTTCTCATCATCACCGGTATATGCTGTCCTTCCATACAGATCAATCTGGTTCTTTCTGTCATGACTTGATGATAAATTAATCAAATAAAAAAATAGTTTGTTTCTCTCTTGTTTTCTTCTGTTAACTCACTATTTTAGTTTTAGACTTTCCTAATCAAAAGCTTCCACATATATTCACTTCATTTTTAAACAAATTCAGAGTTTGTGGTTTAGGCAGTCTCAGGGTGTGAGTTACTGAGCGGTGTGAGTCTTCCTGCAGACCGATATGACTGTACAGAAACGCCTCTTTGTCCTACTTCTCCCTCTGCTTGTGTGCTTTACTCGTGAATGTAATGCATACAGGCTTTAAATAGTGTAGTAGTTTACACATTCACCTAACAAGTATAAGATCCTCGGTTAGATCCCAGGATGAGATAAAATCTATTTGGGGTCACATCAGGAACCTGTTGTAAAAAGTCTGCCAAAACAAAAGTGGAGCCACCAGCTGTGATGACTCTCTGTGAGTGAGGGAACAGCCAACAGCAGCTAGCATGATCATTAATCTATGAAGAATATTTAAACTGATTCTATTAACATAAATATGAAATATTCACCATTAAGGTGTGTTAATTTAAACGAAGTGTAGCTTTGAATCAATAATTATTCATCATCTTCATGTGTACAGTAATGTGCAAAAGTCTTATGTCACCCCTCATTTCTATATTTTGCTAGCAAAATGTTAAGTTGGTGCAATTTATTGAAATGTGCAAACATATTTTCAAAATACAGCTTATAAAATACAGGCAACAGTAGAGTTTGTATAAATTCTAAAAAGCTTGAAAGCCAATATTTGGTGTGACTACTTTTATTCTTCAACACAGCCTTGTTGGTGCAAAAATACTATCTGATATCTGATGCCTGTCAAACTGTGTTACCTTTGCTATTTTTAATGGATTCAGCTTCAGAAATGGGAACAATCCCATGAGTTAGGTCACTTTTTTGATGCTTTTAAAATTCATGGGTCAGTGTTACGTGGCTTAACGAACAAACAAGCAAACAAAAAGAAATAGTGTGAGGGGTTTGGTTAATTAGTAATTCTTAATTCACTGTAGCTTGACTGTTTGTGTCTGTGTGTTAGCTCTGTGAAAGCGAACCTCCACTCTATGACCTCTGGTATAGACCCCAGCCCCCTGTGACCTTCAATTGGACACAGAGAAGAAAATGGATGGATAGATTGATACATGAATAGATGGATGTATATATATGTACACACACACATAATGTACATACAATTTGAAGTGCATAAAATAAGAATCCTCATGTATGATCGGGTTGAGTTTTATGATTAACTCTATACAAGTCAACCATAAAAACAAATGCAGGAAATCTAATTAAATATTAAGTTGGACTAAAAATAAAAAAGTGACTAAGGTATGACAATCATTGTGTTTTCTGTTTTGGATATGAGACGCTCCGTGTTTTACTTTTAGTGTCTTCATATGAAAGCAGAAGCAGTCTTGTAGGTGCACTTCCTTTACAGACGAGTTCACACAAGACGTACGTATGTGAGAGCTAATAGTTTGAGGTTAATGCAACACACTGTTTGTCCTCCTCACTTCACTACATCATCCTCTGCACCGTCAGCAGCAGTTACATTGTTACTTGAACACTTTGACGAGTATGGATGCATTGAAACTGGGCTTTATTCTTCTTCTACCACTAACTGCATGCTCTCAAGATTTAGGAGCAGGTAATGTAAACATTATTTTATAATGTAAGTTGTACTTTGAAAGATAATTCACTCTCTGGTTTAAATCAGACAGTATTTATGATTTATGATTGCAGAGACTGTTGTGAAAACAATTGGGAAGCAACCAGATGTCACTCAGATATGCACCAATGAAACAGAGACGCTCACTCTGATAGTTTGTACGATCAGAACTCAGAGAAGTGGAGGAGAAAACTGTAGTCTGCTGTATCAACATGGACACGACTTTGTTCATGGATGTGACTCCAGGTTCACTCTGATGAAAGAAAATCAGACTGTGTTTCTCCACCTGATCAATTTAACATCAAACGACAGTGGAAACTACACCTGTCAGTGTTCAGATCATGAAGGAACACATATTCTCCATCTTGATGTCACTGTGGAAGGTAAACACGCTTTTTCATAGTTTTTTCCAATTGTTCACACTTGAGCTAAATTTAAGATGTGTCATGGTCCTGGGCCAGTGGCCCAGTGTTTTGTGTTCTTTTGGTTCTGTTAAAGTTAAATGTCTGATTTTGTTCATTAGTTTTCTTTTGTATATGTCCTCAGTTTGTTAAAGTTTTGGTTTAGTTCCTTTTTGTTCCTGTCTCCCCTGCGTCTCTGTCCTGTGTCTGTGTGTGTTTCCTGTTTTACTTTGATAGTTTAGCTCTGTTCCTGTTACATTTTTCAATAAGCCACCTTTCTGTTACGTTTGCCTTAGTGATGGAAAGTTCGGGTCTTTCCGCTCGCAACCGGCTCCTCAGATAGTAGTTAAAAAAATGTGTAAAATGAATTACCTTTCCTGAATGCTCCTGTATGTAAAGTTCCCAACTTCCTCTTGCTCTTTTCAATCTCTGAGCAAACTTTGCAGGAGACGCTCCCTCTGTGTTTGATCTGTGTGGACTCACTGTGTGGTGTGTCTCCCGTGTACATGCGTAGATTCCGCCACACATCTTAACCAATTATGTGTGGCTTCCACCAAAAAAACAAAACAAAAAAAAAAAAACGGCTGATTATCAGGAGCCGATCATTCACTTCAAATATCCGGATTGTTTGCGAACGACCCATCACTAGTTTGCCTATATGTCCTGAATTTTGGGGTCTGCCTCCTTTTACCACACAGCACACAATGACAAGATGTATTACCGACTGTATTAAAATTACATTGACTTGTTTACATGGTTGTATGATGCATGTATTGTATAATTTATTGTCTTGCTTTGTCCTCATACATCATTTTAAACAGGAACATTGCCAATAAATTAAATAACAACATCATGTTTGCACTTATATAACAAACTGCACCTGCTTCGTTTCACAGAATTATAACAAGTGCAGTGATAATGGTTTTAGCTGATTGTTGTATTTGAATCTGTGTATAATTATTATATTTACGGCTGTTTTAAGACTTTAATTTCAATAGACACTTTAAACAGTGTTTTGAATAAGTCAGATATGACAATGCAGTGCATGATGATATACACATAAAATTAATAATGCTTATAATGCTTATAATGCTTAAATGATCTTAATGCTTAAGACATCTTTCCATGTTTCAGAGGTCAGAGGTTCAACAGAAATGTCTGTTTCCATTTATGTGGTTGGAGCAGTTTTTGTGATCATAACTGGAGTTATTCTGGGATTTATCTACAAGATGAAAAGTCGCAGGTCAGCTTCTCTTTTTATTGTAATTTAATTTAATGTGGATGATACATTTTTTTCTTTAGTGTCACTGTGGTCATAGCAACATGAAAAAGTAATGCTGACATCTTTTCTTATCCACAGCAGCTGTTCAAGGTCAGAAGCAGCTGGAGCATCTGTGCATGAGACTCACGGCTCTTTGGTGAGTAACTTACCTGTAAAGACAAAGTAGCAGGGTTACAGTTTGCTTTGTATCCTGTTTAATGAGGTGACAAATAAGAAACAATGACACAAATACAGGAAACTTCATATCAGTGAAGTTGCTGTAACCAAAACATGTTACAGCAGCAGTCACGCTGTGCTTTAAATGTTTTTTCATATATTTCCTCTGCTTCAAATATAAATTACATCATAGAGTACATGAAGAGATTTTAAGGCTCTGTGAAATCTGAGAGTGGATTTGATTCAGTGGACATGATCTGAATAAAGATGAGCTTTGAAAAAAAGTGTTTTTATCCAGCAGTGACTCTTTTTCCAACATTATTAAGTCAGACTTATTATAATTATGCAGTATGAGTTTGAATTTTATCTTCTTATAGGAGGAAGATGTCCAAGATGAGCCTTACACAAGCCTTCAGCACCCAACAAATGATCTCTACCAAACTATCACCTCAGTTCAACACAACAGCACTACACTGTGAAACACAATGAGAGTGTGTTATTGTGTTTATTCAGTGAAAACTTAAACATTTTAAAACATAAATGTGTAATATTGGTTTAAATAAATCTTTTTAGATGATCATTGTGTCATGGCTCATCTTTCACTCTGGAAACCTGTTTTCAAATAGCTTCACAGATTTGTTCACACACACTCAGCAAAAACCTGCTAATACAATAACAATGCAGTAAATTGTGTTAAATATGGATTCTCATGTAAGACCAGTTTTGTTGTTAACACACTTCCTTCATTTTAAATTGTGCACAGTCCCTCCATGATCTTCCTGATTCAGACTTCAGGCCTGATCCTCATCATCACTGCAACATGAAGTTCTTTAAACATACAAACAGAGAGTCTGGCTGTTTCTGCCATGGCTGTGCTGGTTATAAATGAATAATTAAAAAAAAGGGTAACTCTGCACAGTCACATACACATATTTAATACACAGACAGTACTAAAATGGCTGCAGCTACTGCAACATCATCCGCTGGTTTCTGAAGTCCTGTTTTGAAGCCAGACATGAGTTTCTGCTGTCGCATGTTTGACGTCATTTTGTGTCACCGAACAGACAAAAACAGTCCAGCTGTTAAAAACTCTCCCTAACCTTAATAAATGTATGTTTTGTATTCACGTGCTGCTCATTGTTTCCCCTTTAGAGTGTCCTAACATCAAACTACACGTAAATGAACTTCCTTTTTAATCACAATGAGAGTTTGAGGCTTCAGTAAGTGGAAAGTGTGAATTACTGAGGGGTTCAAGGCTTCCTCCTTACAACATAGTTTACCTTAGACCGCCAACAACAGTTACTTCCTGACCAATATGGCTATACAGAAACTCTGCTGTATTCTGCTTCTGCTTGTGTTTGTGAGCGGTGAAGGTAAGTTTCTTTAATATTTCAGCTGTGGTTTAAAGATGAAATCATGCTAATGGCTTTTATAATGCTTTCTAGTGATTCATTTTTCACACAATTAAGAGGAAATAGCAATAAATAATCCAGATTTTATTTCATATGTGTAACTGGTTACAGAACCTGTTGTGAAGACAATAACAAAGAAACCAGATGTCACTCAAATATGCAGCAAGGCCACACTGAATATTATCATGATGATATTCTGTAAGATCAGCACAGAGAGGAACAGAGGAGGAGAGTGTCGTCTGCTGTATCATTATGATAAAGGATTTATTCAAGAGTGTGACTCCAGGTTCACTCTGATGAAAGAAAACCAGACTGTGTTTCTCCACCTGACAAATTTAACATCAGAGGACAGTGGGAACTACACCTGTGAGTGTGTGTTTCGTGGTGGAATAAACATTCTCCATCTCAGTGTCACTGTGGAAGGTAAACAGGATGTAGTGTCTTCTTTGTTTTTATTTTTGACTTTTGCTTTTCATATTCATCATTTAATGTGGTAATTTTTTACCCTGTGAAGAGTAGTAACACTTTTTATAGTTGTTATACCAGGTATATTTTCAGTAAAACAGTATCGTATTATCACAATGTTTCTTTACATATCTGATATTTTATTTCTTTTGATTGTTTCAGATGATGAAGAGTCCAGTAGTTCAGCAAACAGCCCCACTCTGATTTATTCACTCAGTGCTGCAGTGATCGTTATTAAAACTGGAGTTAAACTGGGATTGCTCTACCACATGAAACGTCAGCAGTGAGAGACTGTTGTTGTTATCATAACTGTTCACACTGGATAACTTTTTATTATTCAGGCTTTTTACTCATTTCTGCAGTGTTGCTGTATTTGATGCAACGTGCTGTCAGATTATGTGAAAAATAAATGGAGTAAGTGAATAAGTATTTGCTGTTTATTTACTGCATGTAGTTTTCTTAGAAGTTTTCTAGAAGGGAGTTTAATTTTTCTCTGTGTGTATTTGAATACATGTTTCAATAACACTGACACTCCTTCTTATCCAAAGTGTCTGCTGAAGGTGAGAAACATCTGGAGTATCTACATAATGCTCTCAGTTATTTGGTGAATAAATTCCATATTTGGTTTTTACCTCCATAGTCAGCATTAATAACAGTGAGCAAAAGCCTCAGTGTGTTATCCTCTGTTATATTATAAACAGAAAGGAAAGTTTCATGTTTTAGCTCATATTAACTCCTCTCATCTCTCCTTTTTAAAATGTCTCTTTATTTATTGCATTTGTATTCAACTGTGTTTCTACCTGATCAAAGTCACTGTTATTTTGATCAGGAAAGAGGCCCACACATGCAGGTCATCAGGTCACTGACTTCTGTGCACAAAGCTGAAATTAATTGACCACTGAATACCTCATAAACAGGCTGCCTCCTCTGTGTCAGTGGGGGATGTTTTTGGCTGTGGTCACACTCTTGTTCGGTTCCCTGCAGAACCCAACCATGATAACTTTGTGACCCACTTAAGTTTAACCCACTGTGAGGTCCAGATGATTTTGTTTCATGGTGTAGTACCTGCATTTAACCAGTAGATGGTAATGTATGCACTACTGATACACTCACCACCACCTCTTTAATGACAGAAGAACACATTGAAATGATCACTGTGAAAAAGGAGGTGACATGATTGAAGAAACATTATCAAAGTGGTAGATTGTGAGATTAGATGATATACCAAGAGGCACTGGAGACAGAGGATTTGTTGATTTCTCTTGATTTTATTCTCCGCTGAGTGTTGTATACAACACAGCTGGCTGTGCTACAGTGAGTTGTGTCTCTATACCATGAGGTCTTACATAATTTGTATTTGTTTGGAGTGATTACTTAAAATCAATCATAGAAAATCTGAACTCAATGGGTGGAAAATATTTTAAAAGGGCCATTGCTGTACTATGTGGCATACTACTGCTACATGTGATGTAGTGATACAGCACTGTGTAATGACCTGTAAGCTGCTGCAAAGATTATTAGTGTTGTGAGTGATTGTTACCAGAACTGGTATTATTTTCATTTAGTACAGTGACGTTATTGTTCTCCTGCTTATGCAGGTTGTTTTTTGTTTTGTTTTGTTTTGTGTGCACCTGATTCAAGTTGGACCGGTTGGACCTGGAGCTACTATTGGATCAACAAACCAATGACGTGTTGGCTGCCCTAACACATCTCCACAGTGGACCGATTCATACTTCAGGCCCCTCACCACGAACAGCTTGAGACACATGGAGTCGTGAAAAAAACACTTTTTGGAGCTCTGATCTATTTTTTGTTTTTACTATTTTGTGGAAAGTTTCATAACCCACTCTGGATCTTCTCTTTTCTGAAAACAAGGCATTTGAAAGATGACAAATAGTGAAGATAACTGTGAGAACTGAACTACTGATGCCTAAACTGAACAAAGGGTTATGAAGAAATGAAAGTACTATTTCTAGTACTGTGTTCATCTGTTTAAATAAATGCTTATGTTACTACAAGCGGTCGTCTGAATTCATCTCACCTTTGCTCCATCTTTACAATCTAGACTAGTGAGTGCATGTATTGCACAGCAGTCTGTCTAATAAGTTTAACTTACTCCTTTATAGTTATTCCATCATCCAATTCGCAGTGATAACAGAGATATGCTGCACACAAACTAGAAGTCCTGCCCCTCGAATGGGCTGTCACTGAAAAGCTCTTTGGTTACTTGTATGGGGCTCGACTCTCAGTTCTGACAGATAACAACCCACTGACACATAAATACTGACATCTGCCAGACGTGCAGCAGGGACTGCTGGTGCTGCCAACGTCCTATCACCATTCATATGATATCAAGACAAGTTAAATACATGAACTGTCTGGCTGAATAATCAGGAAATCGATCCAATCTGTTTAACCTATGAAAGCATTTGAAACCAAAGTCAGGCCAACATAAATATCCAGTATAGACCATGTTTGGATATCTTGAAACACTCCCATCAATGTCACACTGTTTCCCTATTAAGCAGCCAGTGTCATGCATATGGCATCAAACTGCTGAGAGCTGAGATTCTGTGTTAGAGGTCAAAGTTCAGGTCTCTAAATATGTGAAAACCACAAAAGCAAACCTCTCAGGTTTAGCATCTTCATTCAGTCTCTATCCTGCCACACATGCAAATTAATGTCAACTACAGTTCAGACTTACAGGCTGGATCCAGATGGTGACTTTAGGCCTGATTTTTAAGATTACCTGATGTTAATTATGTTGTTATTTTTACTATTTTGAGTCTTTAAATTTCATTTTTAAAAAACACACACATTGAGAAACGCTAATGAACACATGAGTATGTTTTCTTTTCTATGTGAACCGACTCAGTGTTTTATTTGTGGTGTCGGTGTGTGAAAGCAGAGACAGGCACGTATGCACTTCCTCTACAGAAGCATTCACAGCAGAGTGTTAGTCTGACAGAGGTCATACTTTGAGGTTTGTGTCCTTCACTTCAGTACATCACCCTCTGCTCTGACAGCAGCAGTTACATTGTTACTTGAACACAGTCACAAGTATGGATGCACTGAAACTGTGGTTTATTCTCCTGCCACTAACTTCATGCTCTCAAGATTTAGGAGGAGGTAATGCAAAAGATTTTTACAACGTTTTTTTTTAATGAGATTCCAGCTTCTGATTTAACTCACTCAGACTGTATTTATGATTTATGATTGTAGAGACTGTTGTGAAAACAATTCGGAAGCAACCAGATGTCACTCAGATATGCACCAATGAAACAGAGACGCTCACTCTGATAGTTTGTACGATCAGAACTCAGAGAAGTGGAGGAGGAGAGTGTCGTCTGCTGTATCAACATGGACACGACTTTGTTCATGAATGTGACTCCAGGTTCACACTGATGAAAGAAAATCAGACTGTTTCTCCACCTGATCAATTTAATATCAGAGGACAGTGGGACCTACACCTGTCAGTGTACAGATCATGAAGGAACACATGTTCTCCATCTGAATGTCACTGTGGAAGGTAAACACACTTTTTTGTACTTAATTGCAGTGCAGTGGTAATGGTTTTAGCTGATATGTGAATCTCTTTGTGTATAATCATTATATTTATTTCTGCATTAAGAGCTCAGCTTTAATAGAAACTGTAAAATCTGTTTTGAATAAGTCAGATATGATAATCAGAGCAGGATGTTTGTTAGATTTGCAAATATCACTATATTTATTTATATATTGGGAAAATTCAAACTTATTATTTGAAAACAAATATGTTCCATGTTTCAGAGGTCAGGGGTTCAACAGAAATGTCTGTTTGTATTTATTTGGTTGGTGCAGTCGTTCTGATTGTAACTGGAGTTTTTTTGGGATTTACCTACAAGATGAAAAAACGCAGGTGAGCCTCTCACTTTTTCCTTTAGTGTCACTGTGTTCACAGCAACATGAGTAAAGTTATGCTGACATCTCTTATCCAAGGCAGCTGTTCAAGGTCAGAAGCATCTGGACTGTCTATGCATGAGACTCACGGCTCTTTGGTGAGTAACGTACCTGTGAAGACAACCCAGCAGGGTGACAGTTTGCTTTATATTCATTTCTATTTCATCATGTTAGCTCCTGCTGTTTAATGAAATTTTAAAACGTGCTTTAATCCAGCAGTGAAACTCTTTTTCAATATTATTAAGTCAGACTATAATCGTGTAGCGTGAATTTTAACGTTATCTCACAGCATGAAGCTGTCACACATGTTCTCTCAGTTTACCATCAACCAGAAACCAGCATCGATGAAGCAAGAAGAACAACTGCAGCTTATCTGTTAATGACTTCATGTTTACAAAAATCACTCTAGTATTTTCCAGCTTGTTTTGCACACCTCAAAATGTTGCATGATCGTTCCTTATTTTTGAACAAACCATTTTGCCGTCGCATATCAGGAACTGATTTGTTTATATGCAATCTGTGTTTCAGTTGCAATGAAAGTGGAATAAAGTCTGTGAAATGTAACAAGCTTTTTTGAGTTGATTACATTCCCTCCTGTATATTCCTGATTGTCACTGCCAGACTTCAAGCTTTTTCTTTTTTCTTCTCATCTCCGGCATATGCCGTCCTTCCAGAAAGATCAGTCTTGTTATTTCTGTCATGACTTGTACAATGTTGATGATAAATTAATCAAATAAAATAAAATAGTTTGTTTCTCTCTTGTTTTCCTGTGTTAACTCACTATTTTAGTTTTAGGCTTTCCTAAGCAAAGACTTCCACATATTTACACTTCATTTTTAAACAAATTCAGAGTTTGTGGTTTAGGCAGTCTCAGGGTGTGAGTTACTGAGTGGTGTGAGTCTTCCTGCAGACCGATATGACTGTACAGAAACGCCTCTTTGTCCTACTTCTCCCTCTGCTTGTGTGCTTTACTCGTGAATGTAATGCATACAGGCTTTAAATAGTGTAGTAGTTTACACATTCACCTAACAAGTATAAGATCCTCGGTTAGATCCCAGGAGGAAATAAAATCCCTTTGGGGTCACATCAGGAACCTGTTGTAAAAAGTCTGCCAAAACAAAAGTGGAGCCACCAGCTGTGAGACTCTCTGTGAGTGAGGGAACAGCCAACAGCAGCTAGCATGATCATTAATCTATGAAGAACATTTAAACTGATTGTATTAACATAAATATGAAATATTCACCATTAAGGTGTGTTAATTTAAACGAAGTGTAGCTTTGAATCAATGATAACATTATTCATCATCTTCATATGTCCAGTACTGTGCAAAATATTTGAGCCACCCCTCATTTCTCTGTTTTGCGAGCAAAATGATAAGTTGTTGAAGCAATTTACTGAAATGTGCAAACATATATTCATAATACAGCATATAAGGGAACAATAGAGTTTGTATAATTCTAAAAAGCTTGAAAGCCAATATTTGGTGTGACTACTTTTATTCTTCAACACAGACTTGTTGGTGCAAAAATACTATCTGATATCTGATGCCTGTCAAACTGTTACCTTTGGTATTTTTAATGGATTCAGCTTCAGAAATGGGAACAATCCCATGAGTTAGGTCACTTTTTTGATGCTTTTAAAATTCATGGGTCAGTGTTACGTGGCTTAACAAACAAACAAGCAAACAAAAAAGAAATAGTGTGAGGGGTTTGGTTAATTAGTAATTCTTAATTCACTGTAGGTATGAATGTGAGCTTGACTGTTTGTGTCTGTGTGTTAGCTTTGCTATAGCGAATGGGTACCTCCACTCTATGACCTCTGGGATAGACTCCAGCCCCCCGTGACCCTCAACTGCACACAATGAAGAAAATGGATGGATAGACTGATACATGAATAGATGGATATGTATATAAGTGTACACACACACGTACTGTGCATACTGTGTGAAGTGCATAAACTAAGAATCCTCACGTATGATCGGGTTGAGTTTTATGATTAACTCTATACAAGTTAACCATAAAAACAAATGCAGGAAATCTAATTAAATATTAAGTTGGACTAAAAATAAAAAAGTGACTGAGGTACGACAATCATTGTGTTTTCTGTTTTGGATATGAGACCACTCCGTGTTTTACTTTTAGTGTCTTCATATGAAAGCAGAAGCAGTCTTGTAGGTGCACTTCCTTTACAGACGAGTTCACACAAGACGTACGTATGTGAGAGCTAATAGTTTGAGGTTAATGCAACACACTGTTTGTCCTCCTCACTTCAGTACATCATCCTCTGCACCGTCAGCAGCAGCTACATTGTTACTTGAACACTTTGACGAGTATGGATGCATTGAAACTGGGCTTTATTCTCCTTCTACCACTAACTGCATGCTCTCAAGATTTAGGAGGAGGTAATGTAAACATTATTTTATAATGTAAGTTGTATTTTGAAAGATAATTCACTCTGGTTTAAATCAGACAGTATTTATGATTTATGATTGCAGAGACTGTTGTGAAAACAATTGGGAAGCAACCAGATGTCACTCAGATATGCACCAATGAAACAGAGACGCTCACTCTGATAGTTTGTACGATCAGAACTCAGAGAAGTGGAGGAGAAAACTGTAGTCTGCTGTATCAACATGGACACGACTTTGTTCATGGATGTGACTCCAGGTTCACTCTGATGAAAGAAAATCAGACTGTGTTTCTCCACCTGATCAATTTAACATCAAACGACAGTGGGATCTACACCTGTCAGTGTTCAGATCATGAAGGAACACATGTTCTCCATCTTAATGTCACTGTGGAAGGTAAACACACTTTTTTCTTTTCATCATAAATTATTTAGCAAAATAAAGCCTGCACTTAAATTTTAGAAGTTCACTCTACAGTTAAGGTCAAAAAATGTATGTTTGTGTCTTAACCTTCAGGATTTGTTAGCTTTGAACTCATTCACAATACATCACTTACAGTATTCGCCCTGTGCACTAACAGAGTGAGTACCATTGCCATTTTACTAACAACTACTTTAATCTTATTAAAAATTCAGGAAACAGCGCTTCAACAAGTATTGCAGTTTATTTTGCACTGACTGGTGTCACCGTGTTCATCATTGTAACATTAGTTCTCCTTGGATTTATCTACAGACGACTACGCCACAGGTGAGAGACCGCCGTCATGTCCATGATTCACATGTTTCATCATTTATTACACTTAAAACATGTGATTCTCTTGGCTCTATTCATTGCTGTTAATACATTTTCGCTTACATGCAGCATCTCCTTCAATAAGAGCGATTATTATTTTAAGTAAAGTACTTAAAGATCGTTACTTGCAAATTGAAAATATTTTGTCAGACATTTTATCCTATTTTTAAAAGATATTACTGGCAGTGCACCACAGTTATAGACATTTTCTTCACTTCAGGTTTCATACGAGGCTCTGAAGGAACACAGTGGTTTTCATTTCCTGTTGAGCGCATAAAAAAACAATGTACGCAGTGCAGCGACTGAAGGTCAATATTCATGATTAATGCCTCCCTTTGCTTCTGTTTATCTTTCAGAAAACAACCAAAACCACTAAGCAGTGCTCCAAACACGGTACTGAGCAAAACAAGTAACATCTTTATGCATTTCTATTGTTCACTCAACTTTAATATTTGTTAATAAATATCCTTCTGCAGAGGCCAGAAGACATTGAGCCGTACAGCACCTTCATACGGAGAGAAAGTGGACTTTATTCAACTGTCAAAGTGCACGACTCCAAACTGAATACTAACAATTCAAACGTGTTAACAGAAGAAGACCCACAACTGAGCCAGTCTTTGTAGGACTGGAATAATGTTACATGACGTTATTAAACCACGGCAAGTGTAGTTCGGCATACTCACCACAAGGTGGCATTATTTGCCTTCAATTCGTTACACGTAACTCATTCTTCTGTAAACAAGAGCAAGATGATCAGAAACAGCTGATCAAAATGCTGTTTTCAAGGGAAACATTAAAAACAGCATTTTATAGCTTTTATGTAAATATTTTGTTACAAACTGCAGTAAATATTTTATCCATCATTTGTTGTGTTTTCCACCCCCAAAACAGAAGAAATAACCATCAAATTCTGACTTTTTATATGAGTAAAGTACAGTAAAAATAATTAAATAATTTTAGATCCACTTTTTCTTTATTCACTGTGATGGATTTCATGTCTAGTTAGTGAGACATCTTAAGAATTATACATATTCATCTTGTTTCTAGAAACAAAATGAATGAGGGACCATAACTCAGCCTGATGGCCTCACTCTGATGACCATAACTTCCTCAGGATGTTTATCTGTCCAGATAAAGCTCTGACAGGCTGTGGTCTGTCTCTCTAGATTGAATGAAGACCCGACACGTGACCCAAAGTCACGACTTTGGGTCAACTGTGAGAGCAGAACTAACAGGCTTTTAAACAAGTCAACAGTCTGTTCTCTTTTTATTCCCCTGTTCTTTACAGCAGTGGATTAATGTGTCATATTTACAGTCCAGATTTTTTTGGCCAAACTGAGAATAATCAAACTGCGGAAAAGAGTTTTACTACAGAACCAAAGAAAAATAACTACTCATGTCTAAATTAAAGATGGTGATCTGCTCACCACCACGACCCGACACACAGTGCTTCAAGAGGAGCCGCAACTCCTGCCTATAGAGTCAGCAGCTCCTCCCACTCCAGGAAATAACAATTAAATACCAATCAGTAATAAATTAACTTAGCAATGCTCAATCTATGATTCAAAAGACAGTGGAAACAGTGGGAAAACAAATGCAGATAAATTTGAGAATGTTCCTGCTCTCTAAATAAATCAGCACATCCTCCTCTTTATTTGGCACATTCCCGGGATCTTAAACACCTGGACTGATTTTAGCAGTTCCTGGGTCAGAATTAGATGGAGGCCAGTGCAGCCTGGAAGAGATGCAAGAAACAAAGAAATTAATACATTACAAACCTTAAAACTAGCATTTTTAATCAGACATTCTTTTAGTTTTTTTTTGATTAACATGGCAGCAACACACAAACAACAAAGCCAAGTTAATAGTGCCGTGTTTTGAGGTCACTAGCCTCCCTGTAACTGAGTCATTTAAAAAGAAAAAGCTATCACTGGGTTTCTGAGACATTTCTAAACTTAAAGCAAACTGTAATGAATGCACTAATATTTGCTAAGATATTCTTTATGTCTGGAAATCACTTAAGAGTGTCGAGCTACCAAAGTGCCGTCTGACAGCATGATCCTCTTTTGCCTAAAAATGCCAAGTATAACATGACTTACTGCCCCCAAGGCGGCATTATTTGCCTTTAATTCATTGCATGTACTTTATTCTTCTGTACATTATGAAGGACTCAGCAAGAACAAAGTGAGACAGATGTGACATTGATCAGAACCAGCTGAATGGAAAAATGATTTTCATTCTTTTGTCGATGAATCGGCTGAAATGGTTAAAAACAACAGTTTTTATCACCTTTAAATATTTTTCTTTCATGTAAATATTTTGTCACAAACTGCAGTAAACTTTCATCCAGTGTTTTTGTGGTTTCTTTCTTCTTCCAATACAGAAGAGAAAACTGTTTATATTCAACAATAATTCAACAATTTCACTTCCCTTTTCTTCATCCACTGTGACCGCTTGCGTGTAATTTTTTAGATGTTTCACTTATAAGTACCAGTAAAAACAGAGAAATGCAGCTCAGTCATCTTTAGAGAAGCATCACAGAAACAGAGTTCAACAGCGTCAGCTGTTTTCTCTCAGAAAGAGTCTCACTTTCTTTTCCAGCACAGCTCACAGCAGAAACTATCCAAGTCAAGCTGAGAATCTGACTTGTGTATTTGAACTCACGGAGGTGCTGATCCTCACTCATTTAAAGTGCTGATTTTGCACCGTCCTCTGTAGAGGCAGAGCGTGCTGTGGAAATCATGATGAGACCAGGTTTTCACTCATTCAGGTAAATCATTGAGGAGGCTCAGATGTGGTTGCAGGAACATTTATTGCAACTCTGCAGCAAAGAGAAAATAGATGAACGCATTTACTGATTATATTTGTCTTGACACAGTTCTGATGTTTTTCCTCTAGCAGGAAGTACTTTTACTCCCTCGGGATATTTATTCAATTGTCTGACAGGGCCGTGACAGATGCAGATAAGAAATAAAGGGAGTTGGATCATTTAAAGAGAAAAGGTCGTCAGTGGGTTTTTGAGTCATTTCAAAACAGAAAACAGTCAGTAAAGAATGTGGTAATATGGAGCCATCATTTATGTCTTCAGTGTGCATTCAGTTAAGAGCGTTGGCCCGACAAACTGGCTGCAGTATCATCTGACAGAAAAACCCTCTTTGACTGTGAGGCAAAAGAGTTCATGAGTTTAGTTATGGTTTAGAGGCCTACTGGATTCAAAGGGGTTTAAACTCTGCATAGACTTACTTAAAAATGGAGTAAATTAATTTTTTTACACCTGAAGTGAGATGGATGTGTTAAATCCTTTGTTTTTCCCCTTGTCTGGCTTTCCCCTGCTTGCTTTGACATTCCTTTTTATCTATAGAGGAAGCCTGAGGTCAGGGAATCTGACATCCCATCCTCTCTGGTGAGCACAACATGAACAAGAGATATTAACGAGCACTAAAAGTGATTCTCTCAGCACAGTTGAGGGAAACGTGTCAGCTCTCCTGATTAGAGGAGCAAACTCAGGATCTTACTGAACATGACAAACGCTGCATTTTTTTTTTAATGATTTAATGATTGCGTCATTTTAAAATTACACAATCGTCAAAAGACCAAAATCACTCTGTAACTGCGATCTGCCACTTTGTGGCCGAGTTGCTGTGGTTCCTGAACTCTTCCACTTTCCAATAATACCTTTAATACTTGATTAGAATATCTAGGAGGAAATAAATCTTACAAACTGACTCATTGCATCAGTGACGTCCTGTTACTCAAATCAAACACGAGTCCTTTGAACCTGTTTCTTTCACAAATATTTGCAAAGGCAGACTGCACGGCTAGGTGCTCGAGCTCATCGACCTGTGGCTATAATAATAATATTTTTGTTAATATGGTGCGTGTGTGTCATCTGTGTTATCTTAATGATTCATACTTTGGGTGGAGCGTATGCATCCGTGATGTTTAAAATGAAACTGATAATTAGGCTCAATCTACAATATTATTATTTTTTTTATTTGTCAGTCAATTGCACAGGTCTGTTATTCACATAAACTGGAATAACCCTTGAACTGATCAGTCAGGGTCTTTCCTGTTGTGTGGCAACATTTAAGAGGAACAGTAAATAAAATGTCATGAGAGACTTAAGTCATTTTTTTTAATTGGATATCAGCCCTTCAGAGAATGATGGGAACTTGTACATATGGGGGCTGAACCAGCCCAACCATTCAATGAGGTTTAATCAGGCCAAAGGACTCGAACTGTCCTGCATCAGCTACCTGAGACGTTTTCAAACAGAAAACAAAAAAACATCTCAAAAAATGTGATAAAGTTTACTAAGATATTCATCATGTCTTCAGCATGCAGTGGATATCATTTAAGAGTGTAGAGCTGATGAACTGGCTTCAGTGACATCTGTGAGCATAATAGTGCAGTAACTTAATTTCAACCAGAACTGTTCAAAGTGTTTAAAATAATAAAATGAAACATGAAAAAAGTTCGAAAGAGCACTTCTGACAAGTAAAATTCTCTTATTTCTAAAAATGAGCCCAAACCTAAAACACGAGCTCATCTCAGCAGTTCCAGCTTGCTTTTTACATCCTGCTATTATCTGTTGCTTTTTCACTATCTTTTAACTTGCCAATCAAACTGAACATTCGTCTGTTTGTTATTCCCATAAACTGGAGTAACCCTTGAACTGATCAGTCAGGGTCTTTCCTGTTATGTGGCAACACTAAAGAGGAATTAAACGGTAATTTCCCTCTTATTCTTACTTAAGTCACTAATTTTTTTATTAGATAATAACCCTTCAGAGAATGATGGGAACTTGTGCATATGGGAACCAAACCAGCCCAGCCATTTAACTGGGTTTACGTCTGGCCAAAGGACTTTGACTGGTTACTCTGTAGAGCGCACACCTCACCCACAACAGATAGCTGCGATAGGTAACACCCACTGCTGTCAAACTCCATCATAAATTACAAGATCACAAAGACTAGAATTTGATTTTATTGGCTTTAAAAAACTGTAAAATCTAATTTTATATTTTTATTTAAAAAATTAGATCCACGTGAACAGATAATGGCATATATAGTCTGGATATATTTATGTACTCTAATAGCATCCTCAAAAAAAAAAAAAAAGTATTAGTGTGATTTTTGTGTAGGGTTTGTTGCATTATTGTGAGTCTTTTAATTTAAAATAGAAAAAGACAACGAATCATCAACACTAATTGTTTACAGCTGAGAACCAAACTTCATCACATAGATGAAAAATTCACTGAGGTATAATTTTTAAAATTTCACCAATGATGAGAGGGATGGATTTTTTTTTTGGAAAATTTTTGATTGACCTTTGACCTTTACATTGAAAAATAGCAATTCTGTCGCAGCTAGCCAAATTACGCTGTCTCTGGATGCATGCTGTACCAAATTGCTCCCATTACGCAGACAACTTTTATCCACAGTCTATAAAACCCTGTCAAATGTAGATTTCAAAATCGCTGTCAAAACATGGCAGTTTGTCAACTGCAAGGACTGTGGTAGGGAACTGGGAGTTTCCAGTCCATATGTAGTGGTCAAACACAGCGGCACTGTGGCTACTAAAGCCTTGACTCTACTGGTTCAACCCTTAACTGCAGTTATGCAGGAACGAGTCCAGAATAACTGGGACAAGAGGTCAGTTTCAGCAAATATTTAGGTTTTATTATTCAAAAGGTTTGTAGTAAAATTAACCCATACAACAGAAAAGCCCCATCTCCAGGGGCACTAACATGTCAGCCTGGTAGTAATCACCTGAGAACAACAACACAGTCCCACCAGCAGGAGGCTTAAAGGTGCTTTAATAAATTAATCCATTATAAATATGACACTTAATGCACTAAGCACCTCGCTACAGGGATAGTTGGCACACTACAACCACTACTATACATACTATATCATTACATCCTAAAACATCTTTACAAAGTCTGCTTCCTACCAGTTAGTAGCCTCCATTGAACATTGCCTGCTAATATTGCACCACGCCCAGTTCACATAAGAGCAAACACCTGATAGGTTCAGATCATTTTATATGGAACAAAGCACGCAACTCTTATTTTTACTTGCAGCAAAGGGAAACCGTCCTCTGAGCTCACTCCGAACAAAGAAGAAAAGATCTCGGAGGGGTGGTCTCCTTCGCAGCTGTTTTATTTCACTCGCTCACATGATTAAATCACGTATGTTTACACATGTATGTGTGTGTGTGTGTGTGTGTGTGTGTGTGTGTGTGTGTGTGTGTGTGTGTGTGTGTGTGTGTGTGTGTGTGTGTGTGTGTGTGTCCCCATCAAGATAAAAGGAACAACAATATGACATAGAAAACAAATTATCAACTTATAAAAACAGAAGCTATTCATAGCAACCAAAATAAAGTTACATACAACAATTCCAACACACCATTAATAAAATACACAATGATAAAAGGCCCACAATCAGCTAAAATCCAAATAGAGAGGAGCTCTTTTCACACCTCACAACTTTGCAGCATCCTGCAATTATTTGTTTACTGCCACTCTTCCAGGTCAGCACAGGAGAGAAAGGTGAGCACCTGTTACCACTTAGGCATTTATTTATTTATTTATACCCTGCCCTCTATCCCCTGGGTCCCAAAGCCTTCAATGGCCCCTGTTTTGAAAGTTCACCATCCCAACTTACTGCCAGCATCTAAATATACTTCAAACTACAACATTACCACTATAATCAGGAAATGATGTGCTCCCAAAGGGGATGATAGTTTGAACTATAGATCGGGGAAGATGAAACAGATTTGAATGTTTTCCTGCTGTGCTTCCTTTGGGCTGCCCCTGAACTTTACCAGACTCCAATGGGAGAGTGGCTGCCCCACTGCTGCAGATCCCATTTTCCTGCACCAGTTCTGAAACTGCTGACAAAGAGCCCAAGCTGTGGAGCTCTATGCTCCCATTTTCACTGCACTGAGTCCGGTGCAGAAAGGGCCAGATGTCCAGATGTGGTTTGGGAACCATCATGAGCACAGCCCCCTCAGTCTCACTGTCATCATCCTGCATATTAAGCCTTGACTGCAGGGAGGGCTCGACTATCAGTGCAGGATCAGGAAGGGGTTGTTTTTGTACAGCAGGCATTAACGTCCCCAAGGATATCACTCCCAGCGCAGACCTATTTACATTTTTTTCTGGACCTGAACCATCTCTAAGACGTACTTTGTAAACTCGTCCCTCCTTATCCATACTCTTCACTACGACATACACCACCTTGTCCCAGACATCCTGAACCTCATGGCGCCCTGTGGGTTGAACTCTCCTACACACAAAAAGTCCCAGGGGCAAGAAGTGAAGCCACTGTTGGTTGGAAATGTTTATTTCTCCGCTCTGCTGCTTGTTGGAGTTGCTCCTTCACATAAACATAAACTGAGCTCAAACATTGCTGATGCTCATTAACCCCCTCCTGTGCAGACCTACACATAAGTTCGACTTGTGCTGAACCCAACACAAAATCTACCCAAGGTAACTGAGGCTTTTTTGTCCAAACATAAACTCATAAGGTGAGAAGCTTGCAGACTGGTGCTCTGCAGTGTTGTATGCGTAAAGCACCTGGGGCAAATACTGTGGCCAGTTTCTGTTCCTCTCTAGAGGGAGAATGTGCAACAAACAATGCAGTGTTCAGTTAAATCTCTCACATTGTCCATTACCTTCAGGACAGCATAGCATAGTTCTACTTCCCCTTTTATACCCTCCCCTCTATCCCCCGGATCCTAAAGCCTTCCCACTTACACATATGCAGCACAGATGCTCAGAGCCCCCGGTACGATTTCTTGATATCAGTCACTCTTTTGACGGCACATCACATGCAGGGGTTTGGTCATCCATGACAGTTCCTCCACCTGGTCTCTGATGCTTCTTCTCTTGAACTTTTTTGTTTCCTCTGTTCTGTGTAAAACACCAACTCAGAGGTAAAAATTTGTACTCCAAGGCAGCGAAGCATGAATGTTCCTCATCCTGATGGTTACTTGTTTGCTCGCTAAAAGAAAGCTCCACTGACAGGAGAGGCTTGCTCCTCCTTTGCATTTAAAGTGCTTGGATGGACATTTGTATTTTACTGTAAATCCTAAAAATGTGTTAACTGTGTTTACAGTCTGTTCCTTTATATTGTCATGCATCACTGATTAGCATAAAAACATTTCACTTTAAGCCTGCTCGTACATTCAGCTGTCGTTTCTTTTTTTGACCCCAACTTCACACATCAGTGTGTATGAAAATGTGACAGCTGATTATGGTGGTGACGCACATTACAGATGCATAATGTCAAAGTCCGTGTGAGTGTGTGTGTGTGTGTGTGTGTGTGTGTGTGTGTGTGTGTGTGCGCTTCTCCTTTATCATTCAGCTGTTACCTGTTACCTCAGCTGAACAGGTAACATCTGATCAAATATAGATTGCTGCATAAAAAAATGGACATAAAACTTAAACCTTTAAATGGTGAGAGTCATAATTTAAAGAAAAACTAGAGCCTATCAAAAGCATTCTGCTTTGCTGCCCTTTATTGTTATGTTACATTTGATACTGAGCTGGCTACTTCTCATAAGTTTTATTTGTCAGTAAAAGAATATCAAAAGTGAAAACTATGAGCCACACTGTCAGCAGCAGACACAGGAAGGAAGGCAGAGAAGTTGTGTTTAGCTGCTCCATCCATAGACTGGAGCCACCCCATCAGACCATCAGACCCTGTGACAGCAACAGTGACCACACCTTCACCTTCACCAGCAGCAGCAGCAGCAGCACAGCTCTGACTGTACGTCCTGGTCAGAGTGGATACGTGGATTGCGTGCTGAACTGTGGAAAGATGGGTGAGAGGACAGAGAGTATCCATTTCTCTTTACCAGATGAGTAGGATAAGAAGGAGGAAGAGGAAGAGGAAGACTGGCATGCATGAGTCATTTTATGTTACAGCATTTGTGTGTAATGCTGCCGCTTTACTGTAATGTTTGTCAACAAAGGTCAAACTGCTTCTAGTAAGTGAACATGCACAGAGAGTTATGTTCACCAACAGGAAGTTGAAGAATGGAATAATGGGGCAAAGTCTTGAGTCACAGCCAGGCTGTGGTTATTTAGACATTGATGCAAATAGGAACACCCAGTGGCGATCGGTTTCTGCAGTCAGGCATCAGCTTCCTCGAAAGTTCCTGGCAGTGGCAGGTTTGAATGCTCACTGACTGAAAGTGATGTCATTCCTTAACCACGGCCTCACCAAAGTGTGATATTCAGATGTTAATTTGGTGTCAGTCTGTTACTTTCATTCCCCCCCCAGCCCCTCACCCCCCCCCTTGTTGAAACCCTAGTTGCACAACTAATGCGCTCTCTTTTGTGTTTGTCTTCCAGAAAACAACCACAAACACTGAGCAGACCTCCAAACACGGTTCTGGATGAAAACAGTCACATCATCTTGACTGCTGCTGTACAACACCTTCATATGGAGAAAAAGTGGACTTTACTCAACTGAGACACACAACTGAGAAAGTCTTTGTAGGACTTGAATAATGCTGCATCATGTTTTCAATCAATGTAGAAATGCTCTGTCCCTCCATTGTCCACAGGGGGGCATTATCCTTTCTCCGTGTTTCTTGTTCTTCCGTGAGTAAGATCAACGTGTCTGACAAATATAACACTGATTGGAATAAGCTGATTGAAAACTGGATTGATATTCATTTGATATCAGCTCTTACAAGCTATAAAATAGCTAAATTGTTAAAAACAACAATAATCAACTGGCAGGTAACCAGGTTTTTTTTTTATGAAGGAAGACACCTGAAACACTTTAATTAAAAAAGTAAGACATTTAATGTATTAAAGAATCAGAAAAAATACACACACGGCCATGTGGGGACCCAGAGTAAGAGTGTGCACTCGCTCTCTCTCTCTGAGCCCATGTTCCTGTCTAACCACAACATTTTTATACTGCTTGTTATCTAAGCATAAACAATCTCTGGGCACTATGAGTTGACCTTCATCATTCAGTCTTGCTCAAGCTGGTTTTTCATGACCCAGATTCCTCTCAGTCATGAGCACATCTTCTTCCTGATAATCTAATTTAATCAATACAGAGAACTCTTGTCCAGAGTAATGACAGAACATGGTGACGTTGGTGATGTTTTAATTGTACGTTCTGTGGCCGGTCCTCGAGATAAGATGCACTGAAACAGAAAAGTTAGTCAAGAACGTTCTGATCTGTTGCTCTCTGTCTAATGTATTATTTAATTGCTTATTATTTGGTTGATCCACTGTTTATTAATTAATTTACTGGAGTTTACCTTTAAACATTTGTCCTTTATTCATTGAGTAAAAAATAATCCCTAACAAAACTCTTAGCATTTTATGTCAGTATTTTGTCACAAACTACAGCAAATGTTTATCTACCATTTTTGTGGTTTTCTCCTTTCCAATACAGGAGAGTTAACGCTGTAAATTCTGATGTTACATATGAGCAAAATAATACAGTCAACAATAATGCAACAATTTCATTTCCCCTTTTCTTTATCCACTGTGACCGCTTGCGTGTAATTTTTTTTTTAGATGTCTCACTAATAAATGCCAGTAAAACGGAAAAAAGGAGCTTGGTCATCTTTGCAGAAGCATCAAAAGAGAGGAAGACGGTTCACAGAAAGAGAATCACTTTCTTTTCCAGCACAGCTAATACAGTAGAAGCTATCTCAGTTCCATTAATTGCAACTCAGTATCAAAGTGAACAGACATGAATGCATGTGCTGACTGGATTTGTCCTGACTCATTTCTGACTTTTTCCTCTACCGGGAAGTATTTTTACTCCCTCGGGATGTTTATTCATCTGTCTCCATGAAGCTGACAGGGGGGTTGGGGGTCATGGCTTGGGCCCTCTGCAGATGTAGATATGAAATAAATGTAAGGGACTTGATTCATTCAAGAAAAAGTCTTCACTGGGTTATTGAGTCATTATGAAACAGAAAATAATCTGTAAAGAATGTGGTAATATTGAGATACCCTTTATGTCTTCAGCCTGCACTAGAAATCATTTGAGAGTGTTGGTCCAACAAACTGGCTGCAGTATCATCTCACAGCATAATCCTCTATGTCTTAGATTAAAGTTTATGGCCCTATTGGATTCAGAGGGGTTATAACACTGCACAGATTTCCTTAAAATGGAGCAAACAGAAATGATTGTTTTCACAACACAGCTGCTATTTTCTCCTTTTTTCCTCCCAGGTGTTTGAAGAATGGAGATTCTTCAGGCTGTCTCTGTATTCACGCCTTGTTTCATTATTGGTCAGATCTTTTGTACCCAGTGCCTTCTCACAATGTACATAACAATTAATGGAGAAGTCTCTGTCTTTGCTTTGGAACTTTTCAGGTGTTCATCCGGTCACAGTCCTGTAGAAACTTGTTTCTGCTACAGGAAACTGTGTGTGTGTGAATGTAGGCATGGGTGTCACTAACCAGTCTCCTGCAGGGGTGGGTGCGAGCTCACGAAGCCCAGCAGTGACACCTGTTCTCCATCTTCAGTCAGTTCAGTACTTAAAGCCACCTCCACCCCGCACGAGATTGTTGTTCTATGCATGTAGAAACCTGCAGGAAAGCCGTGTACCTGCCTGACCCGCTCTCACCTTGCCTGCTTTCGCTTTCACCGCCCACCTGCTCTGAAGCTTTGAGTACTGGAGCTGGAGAACGAGGGGAGATGTTTGGATCCTTGTTTGATTACTTACCCAAAGAGACTCACCTGAACATTGTTCCCAGGTTGTCCAGCTCTGGTTTAATTTAGTCCATTTGGCTCAGGTCACTGAGTTTCCGAGCTGCTGTCCTGACACACGGACTGACTTGAGATTTTTATTCTGAGTGATTGGATCTGCTCAAGGGGCATTTGTGTTGTGCAGATCACTGGCAGGCAGGCTTTGCAATAAAAAGGGTTTTATTTCCCTCATACTGGTAATCACAGGCGATCAGATAAGTTAATTTAGGGTTTTCAGTATTTCATGAAGTGTGCAGCTTTTTTCTCCCTTGTGTTTTTTGCACAGCCTGATTTTTTTTTCTTGCCCTGGCTGGTTAAGCTTACTTCCCTTTTGTGCTAATGCTGCATGCTTAAATTGAACCAACTTCTCTCTCTTTCTTTTTTTTAATCTACCTTCTGGCATAGGCTGTCACTGACAGTGAGCAGATGTTAGTGATGAATTTTCATCTACACTGGCATCAGCTGGTTTGATGTGAGCCATTTTATATGTGCAGTTTTAAAGATGGTTTACTCAGAAATTTAATGAGAACTGGAAGTAAATCAGACCTGCTTCTGAAACCAGAGTCTGAATGATAACAGTAATTTCTTTTCTTACACCTGAACTGAGAAGGATGTTTTAAATCCCTTGTTTTTCCCCTTGTCTGGCTTTCCCCTGCTAGCTTTGATATTGCATTTAAATTTATAGAGGAAGTGCGAGGCCGGGGGATCTGAAACGCTGTTTTCTTTGGTGAGAATTTCACCAAAGAAAACAGAATTAATGATCCTTAAAAGAGATTTTCTTAGTGCAGTTAAGGAAATTTCAGTATTAGCTATCCTGATCAGAGGAACAAGCGCTACATCTCACTGCACATGACAATCTTTGCACTTTGTTGTGTTTATGCAAATTACACATAATTTTAAAATTACTCAATCGTTAAAAGGTCATCCGCCAAAACCAGAGAGGCTGGCAAAGTCATTTAGTGAGAAGCTGGGCTTCTGCTTTCAGCTTGGATGAAAGTAAAAGTTAAAGGAAGCTTAAAGGTGTGTACATAACCGCCAGAAAATCCTGCAACTTGTGGCACATCAGTAGATTTTTAACCCGCTGAAGGATCATCACTGTCATTTAATTAATAAAATCACTAAAGAGCGTGAGGTGAAACAAAGCCTTTGCTTTGCAACTGACTGCCAAGGTGTGACCATCTGCAACAGGTGCGACGAGATCAGTCAGCAAATTAGAGAAATAAGCCCTATGACTGAGATTCCTGTTTAATGTAAATGGCCTGGGGCCAAAACACAAGTCCCTGGCTGTGCTTGGAGCGTCTCATTGCAGGCGTCTGCTGTCAGGTACTTCCCTGTTTTTCTTTAAACAGTAAGTCCCTGATTTCCTTTCAGCACCTATGATACAACATGCAGCATGAATCAGAAAAATTGTTGTTATCTGTCCAATCTTAATTATTCATCTTGTAATCACGGCACAGTTTGCTGTGATGTTTAGATTGAAACTGATAATGAATCTTCTGTTGTTTTAATTCCTGGGCATTACTACTAATCCTTTAAGAAATATTTGTTATTTGCATACTCTGGAGTACCCCCTGTGGAGAGCAGTTGGGTTCTTTCCTGTCATGTGACAACACATAAGAAACTTCCCTCTTTTTGTTATTCTGTAAACAAGATGCCATATCAGACCTCGGGAATGTGTGTTTGTTTACTTCTGTGTATTCATATAGAGGCTACAACAGCCAGAAGTCGGTTCTCACTCCTTCCTGCTGATGCATCAGTGAAGAATCCACTCAAGCAAAGACCCAGTGGAAGAAAATGTGCAGTTACTGTTTAGCTGAGGAGTCTTTTTCACATTTCCTAAAGATAAAGCCACATCTCAGCTTCAGACTTCCATAAGTGTATTGTCCTCAGGATGTGACTTACTGCATGGTGACAAGGTGGGTAATACCAGTTGGTAATACCAAGCAAGGCATCACAAAGCTGAAGAGCACAGAGTGTGATATTTTCCTGAAGTAAAACGAGCTTTAGCGAGAAATGCTACATGCCGTGTCTTTACCAGACACGACCATGGCTGCTGTGATGCTGAGGCTGAAGTGGAACTCATTAAGATTTATAAGGCCGGAGTGACAGATCCACTGGTGGAAACACGAGTGCAGTAAATGTTTTCTGTCTGGCAGTAATCCAGCAATAACACATGCTGCTAAAACCATGAGTCATGCGTTTATTTTCTACAGTACCTTACAGTCCTACAGCCCCCTTATCTGGACGGTCTTTCCCAGCATTGGCTTGCATGTCAGTTAAAACACACTGAAAGCACATATGTCACATATCACACATGCTTACCATCACCGTTCAGTAACACATAACAGCAGAACCACAAACTCTGGGGACTTCTGCTTTTGGGAGTTTTTTTTTTTGACCACTTGAGATTACTGGAGTTGGTGTAAAAAGAGAAGAGAAGTACCGTAACCCTACAAATACTGGACCTCACAGCAGTCATCACAGTGTGAGTCAGCGTGTTTCAAATGACGTTAAAAGGATTTTGATGTAAAAAGAAAGAAACCAAACAATCATCCAACAGGACTTTTTTCTTTTTAGCCTAATTGATTTGCCAGCCTATTGCTGACATCATTTGACATGTGTCAGAGGAACTGGAATACAAATGTTTGTCCTTTATACATATTTATTTGTGTAGATAGAAAAGTTTTGACTCACCTTCACATTCAGTGTTTTTCAATACTGAAGTAATCTGAAGTCATCCAGACTATGAAGGAACACATAAGGAATCATGCAGTAAACTTAAAAGTGTTAAACAAAACAAAATATCTAAAAAATATCAATTTTAGATTCTTCAGTGTAGGCACCTTTTGCTTTGATCACAGCTTTGCACATTCTTGGCATTTTCTCATTCAGCTTCATGAGGTAATCACCTGGAATGGTTTTCCAACAGTCATGAAGGCGTTCCCAGAAATGCTGAGCACTTGTTTGCTGCTTTGCCTTCACTCTGTGGTCCAACTCATCCCAAAACATCTCAGTTGGGTTTAGATCAGGTGGTTGTAGAGGCCAGGTCATCTGACGCAACACTCCATCACACTCTTTTTCTGTGTGTTTGAGGTCACTGTCCCGTGATGAGCCCACTAAGCATCATTCTCTTCCTCTTGTTGTTCTTCCTTAGAAGTGGCTTCTTTGTAGCAATGAGCCATAAAGTCCAGATTCACACAGTCTTCTCTGAACAGTTCATGTTGAGATGTGTGTGTCCCTTGAACTCTGTGAAGCATTTAGGTGGGCTCTTATCTGGGGTGCTGTTAACTTGCAGTTTCTGAGGCTGGTAACTCTGATTAACTTATCTTGTGCAACAGAGGGAACTCTTGGTTTTCCTTTCCTGGGGCGGTCCTGAAGAGAGCCAGTTTCATCATTAATGGTCTTCGTGACTACACTTGAGGATTCTTTCAAAGTTCTTGAAATTTTTCAGATTGACTGACCTTTATTTCTTCAAGTAATGATGGACTTTCTTTACTTAGTTGAGTAGTTCTTGCCTATATATGGATTGGAACATAACTTTGATAGGGCTATTCACTGTATACCAACTGTGCCTCTTCACATCCCAACTGATGGTCTCAAACACATTAAACGGGCAGGAAATTCATGAAATTAACTCTCGACAAGGCACAGCTGTTAACTGAAAGCCATTCCAGGTGACTACCTCATAAAGCTGACTGAGAAAATGTGCAAAGCTGTCATCTAAGCAAGAGGAGCATACTTTGAAGAATCTAAAATATGAAACAGATTCTGCTTTGTTTAACACTTTTAAGTTTACTAAATAATTCCATATGTATTTCTTCATAATTTGGATGACTTTAGTATTAATTTACAATGCAGACAATTTTTAAATAATGAAAAATCACAGAATTAGAAGGTATTTCCAAACTTTTGACTGATATGCTACTTCTTCTTTTTTTCTATCGCTCATGCTACACCAGTCTCTGTTATCAAACTACTTACAGCCTTTTACAATCAAGCTGCAAAAGTTCTGGACAAGATTGGAAAACAATATAACAATAAAATGCATAATTAATCAGGTAAAATATTAACTCAGAAGATTATTTCATTCTCCAAGCGTAGCCTTACTTGTGATTCTTTCCAAAAGTACAAAGGGAAGCAGAGCCTTCAACTATCAGGTTCCTCTCCTGTTCAGGTTCAATAGTCAGACAACATCTCTACATTTTATGCTTTTGCAAGATATGTGAGGTGAAACTATTAGAGCCTATGATGTAGCCTGTGCATGTGACTGTTTGCAGCATTTTTATCCATGTAGATATGTTTCTAGGGAGGTGCACATGAGGTTATGGCACAGGTTTGGGAGTAGGTATTTCAGAAGGGTCAGCTATAGATTTCAGCATCCATAATGGAAGGCTACGCCCAGATGTATATCTGTGTTCAGGGTCTCTCCTGGTCAGGGCCTGGACAGCTTATATAGTTAAGACAGCGTCTGCTGACCCTGAACCGTCCCTCAGTTATGCTGCCATAGACTCATGCTGCTGTCTCCTTTTGTGCACCATAGTTCGTCTTTTGTCCTGTTTTGTCCCTGAGCCTGGTTCTGCTGAAGGTCTCTTCCTGTTAAATGGGAGTTCTTCCTTCCCACTGTGGCCTAGTTCTCGCTCACAGGGGATCGTCAGATTATTGGGGTTCTCGCTCTAATATTTCTGTGTAGGTTCTCAATCATTCAGGCCATGGTCATCTTGAGTACTTGAAAAGAAGGCAGATGGACTTGTATAGTATTTTTGAAGATGTTTTGCCTCTCAGGCTTCTTCAGTTCTAGACCAACTGGTGGAGAGTTCCAGGTAATAAACCCCCAGTGGGAGCTGTCCCACAGGACATGGTCCTGAGAGCCATAACCCACTATTGATCATGCAAGACGTCACATGAGCCAAGCGGTGGAAAAAAGGTGTGGGTCATTCCTGTCATTAAGGCTGACCTATAAAATCTCAGAGAAACTGCCCCACCCCACCATAATCCACGCTACTGAGGTCACTTAGGCAGTGTGTGAATGCTTGTGCAGCGGGGCTGAAATGGCCAGGAAAGGATATTAGGACTACATTGCAGGTGGCTGATAGCTGGCTGTAAGCCACCACCTCTGTTCAACAATGTTCATTCACAGTGGCCTGAAAATGGCCTTCTTACTCCTTTCTCAAATCATCTGTCTTTTCTGCCAAAATGTGAACACTGGCATCCCTGAAAGAGCGTCCTGGCTCTTTAAAATGCTGGTGTGCAGCTGAGTCTTGTCCTGTTCTTCAATATTGTACCATCCTCAGCTTAAAATTGTTACAGTGGTTTTAGATGGTTGTTGTTGTGAACTGGTGTTATCACTGGAGATCACATTAGCCCTTTAACATTCCTGGAGTTCATTTTCCCATGTATTTGTGCCCGTATCAGGGCCCTAGGATTGTTAAAGAGTTAGTCATATTGGTAAACCTTATCAAACTCAACATCAGTTTCAGGTGGCTACGTTACCTGAAAAAAAAAAAAAGAAGCACAAGGTAAGGACGACTAAATATAAAATATTTCAAAAGCTCAAAAGTCAAACGTGCAAAGAAAAATCCAAAATAGCCAAAAGTTTTGAAAAGCTGTTTATGTCTATTACAGACACCAATGAGTTTGTAAAAGTTGAGCGAGAGGATGTTATGGACTTCTATCAACAACAATGAACTGGTTAGAGCTTTTCAAGCGGCACAGCTGATGGATTTCCAGATTAATTTGTGAATGAAAGAGAACTTTGATTCCAAAGATTTGAGCCATTAACTGAAAAAGAACTGTGATTTTACTGGCAAATGAATGGGAAGAAATGAATGTTTAAGTGTTGGGCAGAGATTGTTTATTGTGAGTAAAAAAGTAAATTGAATAGAATGAAAATGTGTAAATAAATGTGTGTTCATTTATTGATTTTATTTACATTTCTTTTTAACAGCTTTTTTTTTTTGCCAACAGTAACCCTCAAAAACTGCGCCTCATTAACAGGATTGATAAGGCACACAGTGTATTTGACTACATTTTAAAATGTATTTTGTTGTTTTGTAAAAATGTATCCAAACATTGTTTAATTTATGAAAAGCTTGTTATCCAATGAAATAAAACCAAAATCCTAATATCATGGTCTCTTTGCCTTACAGCATTATTTAATTGTTCTAAGAATCAATCAAGGAAAATCCCCTTTCATTCTGAGGCCATATAAAGAGCGCACACACAAAGTGAAAGTATACTGAGTCCACAGCAGTGAAGCAAAAATGTTCCTCCTCCTGATTGCTATTTGTTGGCTGGCTCAAGGTAACTAAGCTATATTCTTATTATTTTTAATAATCCTGCCTTTTTATTGCTTTATCATTCAGCTTATACTAAATGTACCTCTAGGTTGTAGGATAAAATATATCGCACTAATTAAAGATATCTATATAAATTTTACTGTAAATGCGAAAAATACATTAATTTAAAATATATAATTTTTGATACAATTTGCAGCTTATAGAACAGTTTAGCTGCAAATTCTGTTCATTTTAATCCATAACTGAATAGCATAAGAGCGTATTTATTTATTTTGTGAGTCTGCACTTTATTACATTCAGCTGTAATTTACTTTCAGCCTCGGCTTCACACATCACTCTACATGGAAATAATGTAGCTGAGTATGGCGGCGAGGCGCGTTACAAGTGCGCACTATCAAACTCCTCAGGTGCGTTATTTTATTTTATTTTTTTATTTATTATATCATTTAATCATTCAGCTGTTGTCCTCTCTGTAATATCACCCAAAACCTCTCGCCCAGATCTTAATTTCGCTTTCCTGGCTTTGAGCAGCTGCTGTTATCCAGAAGATCTGATAAATATAATCGACTCTGTTTGAAAATGACTGCTTACTGGATTAAAAGCTGCTTACCGGATTACTTATTTTTCGATTTCCGGCAGGTGTGCTTCAGGTCACGTGGCAAAGGATTGTCCAGGGCGTAATGGATAGCATGGCAACCTACAGTGAGCGCTTTGGCCGGGAAGTAACCAAGCCTTACCGTGGAAAACTGCTTTTGACGGAAGCGTCTTTCAGCTCCGCATCCATCACGCTAATGAATCTAACATGGAAAGATGAAACCTGCTACATCTGCTCTTTTAATATTTTTCCCGATGGCTCCAAAATGAGACAGACTTGCCTCAAAGTGCAAGGTAGATGCATATGAACAAACACAACAAACTTTTAAATTGTGAGAGTCATAATTTAAAGAAAAACTAGAGCCTGCTTTAAAAAGAAACATGTTGTTTGGCTGACCTTTATTGTTATGTTACATTTGACATTCAGCTGGCCGCAGTTCTCAGACTGATAAGTTTCGTTTGTCCATAAAGGAATATCAGAGGTGAAAACAATGAACCACACTCTCAGCGGTGGAGACGGGAAGGATAGTGAAATTGTGTTTAGCTGCTCCGCTACAGGGAAACCAGCTCCGACCATAGAGTGGAACATTTCAGCGGATACCTCCCTATCAGACCAACCGCACTCCGTGATAGTAACAAACAGCGACCACACCTTCACCACCAGCAGGAACGTAACCGTGAAAGTGCCTCCTGGAAGGAGTGGATACGTGGATTGCGTGCTGAACCGTGGAAAGCTGGGAGAGAGGACCGAGAGGATCCCGTTCTCTTATGGGGAGGCAGAGCGTACTACATGTGAGTCATCTTATGTGTAACGCTGCAGGTTTACCGTAATGTTTTGGCACCAAAGGTAGCATCTCAAAAAATTTTTTCTAGTAAGTGAACGTGCACAGGGAATTCCTCTGCTCGTCCTGATCAAGTGGAGGTTCAGTTTACAGAAAACGTCCATGAGACTCTTTCCAAATAATGCTTAGTAACAGGAAGTTAAAGAAGGAAATAAAGGAGCAATGAGTCTTGAATGGCATCTTGGCTGTGCTTGTTTAGAAAGTGGTGCAGGTAGGCGGTCCCAGGGCTGATCTGGTTCTGATATCAGCTTCCTCGCACGTTCCCATCAGTGGGTGGTTCGGGCCGTCACTGACTCACAGTGATGCTATTCATTCACCACAGCCTCACCAAAGTGCCATATTTGGATTTAAACTATGCTATTTAATGCACCAAATTTCTGTGTTTAAGAGCTAAAAAAAAAACAAAAAAAAAAAAAACTCACGAAACTCTGTATTTATTATCACTCATATCATCCTTATGTTCACTATACCAGGAATAACTTGGAATTCCCCGAATTCCAAGTTATTTAATTTCCTGCTTACTTGAACAAAGACATATACTGTTACATTGTGGCTATCCAGGGAGAGAATTCAAAGCAGTGTTGTATGACGAAGATACCAAATAAACATGAGTAAGACTGAAGCTGTGCGTCAGCTGATGATTTCAGTACGGCGACGCCTTCAGTTTCACTTCTGACCCAGTTTCAGCTTAGAGTAAAAGCCTGTGTCACGATGCGGTGAGCGGCGCTGTGCTGATGAACAGCGGCTCCCCGGGGAGGTCATCTGACAGATGGTGACAGATTAATTGTTTGGCTTTAACAGTAAAAGTGCTGCCATGTAAATCCCCCCCTTCCTCTTTCAGAGAAATGTCAGTCATTTTGTTTTCCGGAACAAACTAACCAGGTGCTGTTTCTGTCCAGGGGAAAGAGTGGTTCCGTCGGTGATCGTTTTTGTCGCTGTCGTTGGGGTTGTTTCCAGCATTGCTGCTGTCTTTTTGATGAGAAAAAGGTGGGTTGTTTTATAATGTGCGAGATATTTTCGTCGCAGTAAATTCAAACACGGTGTGATAACTTTTTATTTTTCTCTTTCTGGCAGGTCAAAGAAAAGGGAAGAATACAGGTCTGCCACAGAAGCATTACAAACAGCTTAGGGATTTTTGTTTTGTTTTGTTTTGTTTTTTACATATGAAATGTGAATTAAGCTAAAGCTTTGGCAGGTAGGTTTTAACGTAGGAAGGAGCGGACCTGTCCATTGCCATTTCTTGAGAGCTGCAGTACTCAGCACTTTAACTGCATGGAGCTTCGGCACCAGACTCTGAATGTAAAAATAATAAATAAATAAAATCAGAATATCAAGGAGAAATAGTGATGCAAAACCACTCGGATCGGATAGAAATGTGACTTTTTTTTTTTTTTTTTTTCATAGTCGCAGGCGGAAGTTTTAAGCAGTAAACCTCAGTGTTGTGCAAAGCTCGAGGACTGCAATGCAGTGCTGTGGTTCCCTGTTTTCTTTAAGCATCGCGATCACGATGTGACCATCTCACACTGGAGTTTTAGTGCCATCTAGTGGACTCAAAAAAAAAGAGTAAATGCAGTGGTCCACATGGAGCAAATACCTCAAATATAAGCGATGCTTATCTCTAAATGTGTTACTTAATGTGTTTAGTAAATTTTCACATGCAGTTTGGCACTTTTCCATCAGTTTGCACGTCAGTGTTTGTAATTCTGATATATATATATATATATATATATATATATATATATATATATATATATATATTAGGGCTGGGACTTTAACGCGTTAATTTCGATTAATTAATTACGGGGAAATTAACGAATTAAAAATTTTAACGCATTTTAACGCACTTTGCACCGTGGAACGTTTCTCAGTGCACGAGTTTCCGGCATACAGATTATATCGACGCACAATGTCCAAATTCAGGGGCCGCATCCTGCGAAGGACCCGGCCCACGTCCTTCACAGCCCACGAAGACCGCAAAGGGAGGAAGTGAGCGGCTAGCCTTCATATCAGCGTCACCTGTCCTCACCTCTGCGTAGCTCATGTCGCCTAGCAACCGTGAGTGTGAAGCACAGCTGTGTAAAAGCAGCTGATTAAACGGAGAACGAACTTTTTCTCCTTTTTGTGGTTTAATTTTAAGTCTTTTATTGAAAATAAGCTGTTAAAACAAGCATGACACATTTCAATATCAAGGAATACAGCTGAGAGAATGATTAATTTTCAACTATATTAAGTGAGACATTAATGTTGAATAAAACTATCCAGTTATGATGCTTAACTTTAATTTCAGGAGTTTGCTTATCACAGGAGCACTTCCGCCCTTCGTTGGTCTGTGTAGTAGACTGGTGGGAAAATAAACAAAATTTTGAAGTTTAAGCTTATGTATATTGATTCATTCATCAACCAAACTTAAATTAATATTTCTCATGTCAAATACTGAAATGCGATTAAAATGCGATTAATTTCGATTAATTAATTACAAAGCTTGTAATTAATTCGATTAATTTTTTTTAATCGAGTCCCACCCCTAATATATATATATATATTTTTTTTTTTTTTTTTCCTTAGTAATGCAGCGCACTCAGTGGACACACACGTGCTAGCACCTAACGTAAATGTATATTTCAGATTCTGCCAGTTTTAACTGGAGTTAAATACATGTGAGTTGAAACGTCTTAATTCCTGCCAAACACTGTGGTCATTAACCTGTGGTGTGATTGTGTGAAATATTTATGCTGATGCATTTTAAATAATTTATTGTCTCTCTTCCCATTTATTTAATATTGTTGAGCGAATTAAATATGTCTAAATGTTGTGTGTGATTTCATTTGTACAATGTTGTTTAGTTTTCAGTATGATGATAAAATAGGTCGATTTTGTTGCTTGAATGGGCTTCAGTTTACAACACGATGTACAGCTGCTCTGGGATCCTCATGATAAATATACAACTGACAAACCTTAAAAAAATATCGTTTATCTTTCTTTTTTCTGTATGAACCTGTCATGAAGCGTTTGAGACTAGGTTAATTATAATTAGCGAAAACAGAAGAAACAAAGTAGCCAGTCTGATGTACAAGCACCAAAAACGATTATTATGATTATTAGTAGTATTAGCAGTAATAAAAGATTAATTAATCGTACAGAGCAGCGTGGTGGGCTGTACCATTGCGATGAGAGGGGGGAAACCAGGCTTCACGAGCTGTTTGTATCATATTTAGAGTGGTAATTAGCGATAATTTGCGTGTATAATAACAGTCTTTTATTATATATTAGTAATAATGTTCACATATTTTTTTATCTTAGGATTGTTACTCAGTTGTGTTTAGTACAGTTCAGGGTTGGGTCACAGAGGTCTCAATAGTACGCTTAGGTTAAGAGGGAAAGGTAATGAGTTATGTACTTGTGATTGATTGTTATCATTGTATGGATTAATAATCAATGCTCAGTCGGCAATAAAATAGCCATGGTCAAACATTAAATAATTCATTTGAAAAAGAATAAGTTCATAAATGATGTAAAATGCCTCAGTGGAACCCATAAGAATATACGTCATGTTTCAATCTGTGATCGACTTGTTGTTTTTTTTGGATGTGATGTGATTGATTGGTTATGCCTTCGGCTGCTGGACGGGGGCGCTTCGGTCGCGATGCCTCATTCTCAATGAAGCTGCTGAGAGGGAAGCATTGCGTCCGAGTATCTTTATTGATCTATTCCCCCCCCTTTCAGGGTGTAGTGTCAAGTACAAGTGGATGTAAACCATGTGTTATTTAGCTGCAGTAAATACACAGAGTATAGACGTCTATGGTAAGAAAGGCAGTCAGGGAATGGAATAAGATAAGATCCACTTTAATGATTCTTCAAGAAGAAAGGATGCAGAGTGACAGACTTAAATCTTTGCTCATTTTTCTTAATGAGACAGATTTAATTAAAAGCATCATGTTTTTACAAGAAGGCAAAGCCTGCAGCGCCCCTTTACACACTCCTGTACAGTAGGTGGCGCTATGCACCAAATAGTTGTCAACCACCATTAAATGAACAGGAAGAAGGAGTTCAGTTTGAATCTTTTGGTACTACGGTATGGAAGTACGATGGAACATCTTAGACTTATTATCGCCGTTTTTATTTCTGGAATCTTTGACAAAGGTGAGAAAAAACTGTGTTAACACAACGACATATGTGTATGTGACAATGCGCGAGTTAGGCTTTTTATACAGAGATGGGAAATGTGTTTTCATTTTTTTCCTCCAGTATGCGACTCCTTTCAGAAGCAGAGAATGATTATCGAGGTGAACCAGCAGTTTAGATCCTGCAGCGGTGCAGCCACGGACAGCAGAAATCTGCTTTCTGTGGGTGCAACTGAGTGTTTACGAGGGAGGCAGATCTGTTTATGTAGACCGACCGGAGCGCAGCGATCACTTTGACATGTGGGTTTCTAAGGCCGTGTACCCACAGTGGCAAACTCACACTCTGAGTCCGTCACAAGTTAGCAAAAATGATCAAATGTTTGAGTGACTTTAAGAACAGACAGCAAGGTGTGCTCTCTGCTCAGGTCCGCTCCTCCCTCACATTCACAGGGTTCGTACGGGTGCTGGAAATCCTTGAAAATGCTTGACTTTTAATATTGTCCTTTCAAGGTTTGAAAAGTGCTTGACTTTTGGATATAGTGCTGGAAAGTGCTTGAAATTGTAACCGCTTTTTTTTTTTTTGTAAATAAAAATATAAGTCTCTGGTTGAACAGTTCGCTTATGAAACGGAGAAATAAAATGAGTCGTAAAGTCTAAAATGAAAATTTCTCCGCATGGGTCTGGGCTGCCAGTCTGCATGTGATCTGTCAGTCTGTTTGTGACCACGCCCTTCCCCCCGAAGACAGAGTGCTCGTTCGCTGGAAAACTGCAAATTCCAATTATGGATCAGACGAATATTTAATACTTTTAGGTCAAAAGTTACGCGCGAGGAAAAAAAAACATAATCCCCGCAAATAATGTCATTCCGCGAGCGCAGGTATTCATTCCACGCAAGTAAATTTAACAGCGTAGAAGTCAGCTGCGCGCATCCAATGAGGCGCTCTCGTTCATTTGTACACCACTGCGCCGTTGCGTGGTCTGCAGCGATATGGCGGGTCAATTCAAAGGCTTCATTGAATTTTCTAAAATAGGCCATCATCGATTCACAGAAAGACTCAATGACGATATTAGACAGGAACAACCTGTGAGTGCGGCGCAGCAGGTGTGGAAAGCAGCCAAAACCGCCGAAGATAAATTCAACAAGGAAGTGGAAGTAGTGTTCCAAAAAGCTGAATCAAAAATGTAGGCCGTACGCAGTAAACCGCAGAAAACAATGATGGATTTTATTCAGAAGGTATGTACATTAATTCTACATGTTCCTGGCGTGTTGCGCACAAATATAAGCATAGATGACAATCTGGTGATCGGCAGCTGGCACTGTTGCCAAGTTCTGTGTAAGAAAACTCACTGTCGGCTGTCTCAGACTGTGGTGCACAGGATTTATGAAGGGCTTATATATAAAATGTAGAAATGACTTGTTTTGCAAATAGATTTATGACTGCATTATTGTATCTGCATTATAATGAGTCCAGACGTTTTTGGGTACCCTTTATAGAACTGTAATGTTTTATTTGTTGCAATTTCTGCAGCCCTCTTGGCAGATCTCTCAGGAAAAAAGACATTTTTAATGTCAATGATAATTTTTACCCTCATTAATAAAGAATATATGAAAGGCACTTTGCCAAGAAGTGATTGCAGCTTCTACCTGTGACAGGAGTGTTGTTTCTCGCTCAGAATGACATAATATCATCACGAGAGATGTTTGTCACACGTTTCACAGATTTTAGGCCAAAAATTAATCTACAGCAATTTAAATACAACCAATAATTTTTTGGGGGCAAATACTGGAAATCACTTTTTGGCACAACACGACATATCTCTAAAACTCTTCAAAAGTCCCCAATGACACCGGGAAAAGTCGCTAAATTTGATGCTAGTCACTTTTTGGACAAAAAATAAAAGTCACTAGGGGGGTCTGAAAAGTCAAGAGACAAAGTCACTAAGTTGGCAACACTATACGCTGGTGTCGCCAAAAATTGCAGCTTCTACCATGTGACAGGAATGTTATTTATGACTCAAAATGAGATGACATCATTCATGAGAGATAATATTTGAGATACCATACATCAACAAGTAAATTACAATATAAATACCAGCAATCATTTCTTTGGAAAATACTGGAAATCACTTTTTGGCACAAGACCGGGTATTCAGATGATACAGTGGTATTCAAAAGTTTGGCCACCCCTGATAATTTTCCTTTATAAATCATTGGTTGTTCGGATCAGCAGTTTCAGTTAAATATATCATATAGCAGATGAACACAATGATATTTGAGAAGTGAAATGAAATTTATAGGATTTACAGAAAGTGTGCAATAATTATTTAAACAAAATTAGGCAGGTGCATAAGTTTGGGCACCCCAACAGAAAAATGACATCAGTATTTAGTAGATCCTCCTTTTGCAGAAATAACAGCCTCTAAACGCTTCCTATATCTTTCAATGAGAGTCTGGATTCTGGTTGAAGGTATTTTGGACCATTCTTCTTTTCAAAACATCTCCACTTCAGTCAGGTTTGATGGTTTCCAAGCATGGACAGCCCGCTTTAAACGGCCGTTCCAGAACGTTGGACTTGTTCCTCTGCATGAACGCCTCAGTAGATTCTGAGCAGTGTTTAGGGTCGTTTTCTTGTTGAAGTATCCAGCCCCGGCGTAACTTCAACTTTGTCCCTGATTCTTGTTCTCAAGAATCTGCTGATATTGACCAGAATCCATGCGACCCTCAACTTTAACAAGATTCCCAGTACCTGCACTGGCCCCACAGCCCCACAGCATGATGGGACCACAACCAAATGTTACTGTGGGTACCAAGTGTTTGTCTTGGAATGCTGTTCTTTTTCCACCATGCATACTGCCCCTTGTTATGTCCAAATAACTCAGTTTTAGTTTCATCAGTCCACAGCACCTTATTCCAAAATGAAGCTGGCTTGTCCAAATGTGCTTTAGCAGACCTCAGTGACTGTTTGTGGTGTGTGTGCAGAAAAGGCTTCTTCTGCATTACTCTCCCATACAGCCTCTCCTTGTGCAAAGTGTGCTGAATAGTTGAACGATGCACAGTGGCACCATCTGCAGCAAGATGATGTTGTAGGTCTTTGGAGCTGCTCTGTGGGTTGACTATGACTGTTCTCACCATCCTTCTCCTCTGCCTATCTGAGGTTTTTCTTGGCCTGCCACTTCAGGCCTTAACTAGAACTGTGCCTGTGCTCTTCCATTTCCTCACTATGTTCCTCACAGTGGAAACTGACAGCTGAAATCTCTGAGATAGCTTTTTGGATCCTTCCCCTAAACCATGATGTTGAACAATCTTTGTTTTCAGCTCATCTGAGAGTTGTTTTGAGGCTCCCATGTTGCCACTCTTCAGAGAAGATCCAAAGAGGAGAAACACTTGCAACTGGCCACCTTAACCCTTTCTCATGATTGGATTCACCTGTGTATGTAGGTCAAAGGTCAATGAGCTTACAAAACAAATTTAGCGTTCCAATAATTAGTGCTAAAGGTATTCAAATCAATAAAACCACAAGGGTGCCCAAACTTATGCACCTGCCTAATTTTGTTTAAATAATTATTGCACACTTTCTGTAAATCCATAAACTTAATTTCACTTCTCAAATATCACTGTGTTCATCTGCTATATGATATATTTAACTGAAACTGCTGATCCGAACAACCAATGATTTATAAAGGAAAATCGTGACAATTATCAGGGGTGCCCAAACTTTTGCAAACCACTGTACATTGCTCCACTGCCACTGTATACAGTGTGGCTGCATGTACATTTTGCGTACATGCAGTGCAGTACAATGTTTTAATGGATAGGTAAGAGTATATTTAATACCAAGATTTCCAGAATTTTTCAACACCAGGATATGTTTTTAATACTTCCTATTACATTAAAATACCACTGAACCAGGAGAAATTAAATGTCATGAAAAAATATCAACACTTTCTTTGTACACTTTTGGGGAGGGTGGAGGGGGTCTGAAAAAGAGTACTCTTTGTAAACTTTGGAAAATGTTGATGATTGTGAATGACCCCTTAATGTGCTGGAAAATTTTGAAAATGGACCTTGAACGTGCTTAAAAAGTGCTTGAATTTGATCCTGGAAAAGGTGTACGAACCCTGCATTCAACAACCAGCACCGGTAGAAGTCAGCAACCCAAACGAACAAAGCAGCTCTCAGAGCCACAGACACATGCTCTGAGCTACCGCTGATTTTTGAACGGTCAGAGGGCGGAGCCCAAAGGAAGAAGAACTCTGATGTGATTGGTTACTTTCAAAGTCACTGTTGCAGCAGCGCAGGTTTTAAACTATATTTGTTCATTTTGTATTTAAAGTTTGCGGAAGCTGTGCAGCAGTGGAAGTTACTGAGAGCTAACTCTGTGTTACTTTAACGTTGATGAAATCTTAAAAACATGAAGATTGTAAAGCAGCTTCTGAAGCGCTCCCATCCACTGCAGTGTGTGCAGTTACATGTTTGCTGCAGCCTGGACATGAAATTATTTACTCGTGATTGTGTTTTATCTCGCGTGACTTTTAAAATAAATATAATCCAAACATGATGACAGAACACAACTGAACCTAATGAGGAGCGCATTGATGACGTATTACATTTCAGTAGCTTATGGCAAAACTTACACTGTTACTTTAATACTAATAAACACATTTGATATACTGGAAGTACTTGATTGATATATACCATGTCATAAATAATAAAAAACTTTAATGACAATATAAAGGATCAGAGTTACCAAGAGTGAAACTCCTACTCTGTATGTCAGCTCACTTGGCTCAGAAAGGTGGTAAATGTGGTATGACATGCCAGCAGTGTGAGAGCTGGCAACCCTGAACTTTCTATGTATGTTCAACTTCTAATAGAACACTGAATGTTCTTCACACCTTGAACTGTCTCCTGCAGCTCTAACAGCAGTGATCCAAACACAGCAGACTGTGCTGGCAGCAGTGGGAGAAGATGCTGAATTCAGCTGTCAGCTCTTGGAGACTAAAGACGTCCTTCAGGTCACATGGCAGAAAATCTCACCTGCTGTGCAGGATAATGTTGCCACCTACAACAAGCACTTTGGTGAGAAAGTGAATGCTGGATTTACAGATAAAGTTGAGTTTAAATATACTGGACTACAGAACTGCTCGATAGTCATCAGGAATGTGATGGAGCAGGATGAAGGCTGCTATCACTGTCTGTTTAACACTTATCCTGAAGGCTCCTTCACTGCCTCCAAGTGTATGGTAAGGACTTTTACCTTCTTTAACCAACAACAGGAGAGTCAACTCATCCCAACTTTTCTTGTCAAATGTTTAATATATACACAGTAGCTAAAATATTTATATTACGGTATAGCGAGAGACTATTTACAATGTTATTGTGCAGTAGTTTATGGGGTGAGGGAGAGGAGAAGCTTATGTGCTGCAGATATTTTACAGCTGCTTATGTTGGTGTAGTATCAGCAATGTAGTACTTGTAAAAATAAATAAGTAAAGGGAAGTAAAGTGGCTGGTGCAGGGGGATATGGTGAATGTGTGTGTGTCTGGAGGTGGTGGGGCAGCAGATTACAATCTAGTGTCCTGGGTAGCAGAGGGGAGAGAGCTCAGCTTCCTGACAGCCAGGATGAAGAACCTGTTACTCAGTCTAGTGGAGGAGGCCTGAAGGCTCCTGAACCTCTTCCCTGATGGAAGGAGACTGAAGAGGCTGGATGAGGGGTGGGTGGGGTCATCCACAATGCTGCTGCACTGCGGGCGAGGCCGGTGTTGTATAGACCCTTTTACTGTTTGTAAACAATGATGACGTAGGCAGCGATGCGCGCGCATTTTGGAAACGGAAATACGGCGGAGTTCAGTAGCATTTCAGTCTACGAGAAGAGATTATCAACGAATGATCATGAAAACTACCTGCAAAAATTAATTTTGACCACCAGCAACCGACTCTGATCCCTGTGGTAAGTTAGCAAGCGGCCCAGTATCCGTGGGCGGATATATACGTGTATTTGGTGGAGAAACCAAGCGTATACACTGGAGAGAAGTTGCAGCACATAAGTCACTGGATGCTTACAATTATGTTGTTTGCGGCCGTGTACCGAACGCCAAATATCATGACACAGACTCGGAGTTTTGTGTCTTGAAGGCAGAAGTTCTTCCAAGTCAAAGACAAGGAAACAGGAGCGCTGTGTATGAGGCTCCGGTCACTGTAAACAAGTCAGAGAACTACATCCTCACAGCGGACTGTACCTGCATGGCAGCATGAGTACTTCGTCAGACTACTTTTCTAGCTTGTTAAGAGTTTTCCGACTGCAGATATTATTGATTTACAATGAAAACAAATATATATACTGTTCCAGTCACACTGTGAGACACGCTCAACCACTCATATGTGAGTCTGCACAGACTTTTGACTGGCACTGCTTTTTGTAATCTATAGTGCGATTAAATATTAATTTAAAAATCAGGACTCCCTGAGTCCAGCGATGCCTCACCTGTACATAGCCAGCCACACTACAGTTTAAAAGCCAAACAGCCTACCAGCTGATGCTGTTTACTTTAGATACCTGACATCCCGGTATAAACAACAGAAGATAAATAACGTTACTTGATATAAAATGGGTGCTTCAAACGTGAGCATTTCTGATCGTGTCCTCAGTCCAATTTTTATCAGTACATTTGATAGCTTGCAACCACAGACACCTCCGTTTTCTCTCAAACAGCCGTGATCCCGTGGGATTCGGTACAACTTCAGTCCAGTTTTGGTAGAAAAGAAACTCTGACAGCCAAACACGCTTTATGCTGATATTGCTTTTAAATCAGGTTTAAACGCTGTGAAGACTCATTGTTCTTATTGATTTGAATGGAGTAGCAGTTCACTTCCGTTGCCAAAATGCGCGCACATCCTTTGATGATGTAGGCTGTAAAAGGGTCTATACCTCCAAAGTGGGAGGGGAGTGGGACGCGGATTAACTTTTCAGCAGCCTTCGCTATGCACTGTGGAGTCTTCTGTTTGGAGGCTGTTAAGCTTCCAAACAGTGATGCAGCGGGTTAGGATACCTGCAGTGCTGCAGAATTGGTGGTCCAGGGGAGGTCGTGATGTCTGATATGTGCTCACCCAGAAATTTGGTGCTACTCACCCTTGCAACTCTAGAACCTTTGATCGTTATAGGAGGGTGTTGAGTGTGTGAGCTTCTAAAATCAATGACCATCTCCTTTGGGAGAAGTTGTTGTCTCTGCACTACGAGGCCAGTGAAACAAACAGTGGACATAAATGTGTTAGAAGCTGGTGTCTCTGTGAGAACATGTTGATTCTTCCTCCTTCTCAGAGCTGCATGAACCTGTTCTTGATGTCAGAGAGTCAAACTCTACTGCAGAGTGGGTTGTTTCCTGTTCAGCCACTGGTCGACCTGCTCCCACTGCAACACTCAGTGTCTCACAACAACACCTCAACTTCTCCCAGTACAACACTGTCAGTGTGTCCAACACCAACGCTACATTCACTGTCACCACTACAGCTGTGCTCTCAGGTTCACGGAGAAACAGCACACAGGTGGGATGTGCAGCACGAGTGCTCTCTGCTCCTCAGATAGAGGTCATTCAGGTCATTCCTGAGGATGATGATGATGATGATGATGATGATGATGATGATGATGATGATGATGAGAAATTCTTTCAAAGTCATTAATTTATAAATTGATGATTACTCTGTGATTCTAATGTTTGGGTTCATTTTCAGGTTTGGATGAGAAATCAGGATCTAATCACAGTAGTTTAGGTTTGTTAATATTTGTATGTTTTAAAGTCAGTTTTCCTGTTCAGTCTTTTTCTGCTTTATAGGTGTTATTTCATTGTTTTGTCTCCTGTGTTTCTCAAAGGAATCAGGATTTCAGTCATTCTGTCCTCTGTGTTGTTGGTTGTCTGTGTTGCTGCACTCATGTTTGTCCTGCACAGACAGAAATCTCAGAGCAGGTACTCGTCTTAAACAGTTTCTCCTTTTGGTTCAGCTGATAAATGTTTGTGCAGCTTTAACTGTCCTTAAATCTTTCTGTCTGACTCACAGGGAGCTCCAGATGAATGAAACTATGAGCAGAGACACTCAGGAGTAAGTCACTCTTTATCTTCTCATTTTACACTTTGAAAGTTATTTAAAACTTTTTCTCTGTGATATTAAAAATCTTCTAACTTTCCTCTAGAGTTTATTTTTCTACTTCCTTTCTAATCTGATGTTTGCTGCACATGTTAACCAACTCTGATGCATATCTCTTTGTGGTGTCTAAGCTGTTAATATTAACAGAGTGTTGTTTGGTTTTTATTTTAAGGATTGTAACTCTTCCTGTCAACCAAAGTGAAAATCAGCTCAAAAAGCAGACGCCTCCTGAGAGTCACCAACCAAACCATGATCCAGGACTTTCACCTTCACCAACACAAAAACTCACTTTTAAATAATGTGGACTTTCTTTTGTTTTTTGCAGCTGTGGTGTCTTTCCTGAAGACATTAAAAAAAGACACTAGCTATTATTGATCTCAGTTAAGCTTTCAAATATTTTTGACTCAGTCTTAAGTAGTGCTGCAACTATGAATTATTTTAGTAATCGATCACGATCTGTTCTTGTAGCTACAGCTGAAGTACAGAAAAAAAAAAAAAAGCAGCTGAAATTCTCAACACACGGAGCGCAACATGCACACACGGCACAGAGCAGTAGAGGTGTGGAAAAAGCGATGATGCACTCGGTCGCAGCGAGTTCAGAGAACTTTAATGTTGCTAATGTGGATGAAACAATCCGCTTTCACGGAGGCACCTGAGCTGCAGAGTTTAAACGAAGCAACAAATTTGTGTCGAGGATTTTTTACAGATTATTGGAGTTACTCGAATCGTTGCAGCCTTAGTCTTAGCTGGTTTTAATCACTGTGGAAAGTGTTCATGTAAAGCTGAAGTGCATGTGTTCACTTTCACATACTTTAATTTTCAGTCTGCGTGCCCTCTTTGTCTTTGAAAAACAAATTTATGGCCTTATTAATTTATACAGCACTGATGTTTCTCTTGAGTACATGCACCACCTTTAAGCTGACAGATGTTACTTTAAAAATTTTTTTCAGTCTTTGCTTCAAAGGCTGAGGGAACTTGGATGCTAAAGATGTTTCTGTTACTTTGATTTTAATTAATTGTTTGATGCAGCTGAAGTGTGTTTTACAGTAATACTGTACAGCACACTTGAATTAATTCCAAGACTTCATTCAACAATACAGGATGAATTTAATTCTGTATTTTAGACAGCAGGTACTGAAGGTAGGTCACTGAGATAGTTCCTTGGTGGCAGGTCCCCATGAGGGGGGATGAGAATCACCTTGAGTTCCTGAAGGCCCTGGATGTTGTATGAACGTCTTGGTTGGCATGTCTGCAATGTTGTGTGGAGATCTGGGGAGGCAGACTGGGGTGGTGTTTCCCATCTTCAAGAAGGGGGACTGGAGGGTGTGCTCAGACTATTGGGGGAATCACACTCCTCCGCCTCCCCAGAAAGCTCTATGCCAGGGTGCTGGAAAGGAGAGTTTATTTTGTTATTTATTTTGTTGTCAGCGTAAAAGCAAAGCTGTCGACTTACTGGTTGATCTACATCCCTACCCTCACCTCTGGTCATGAGCTTTGGGCAGTTACTGAAAGCACAAGATCACAAATACAAGCGGGAGAAATGAGCTTCCTCTGAAGGCTGAGGGTGCTCCTCCATATCGTTGAGGTGGTTCGGGCATCTGACTAGGATGCCTCCTGGGCGCTTCTTGGTTGAGGTGTTCCAGGCATGTCTTACCGAGAGGACGCCCTGGGGCAGACCAGGACATGCTGGAGAGATTATATCTCTCGGCTGGCCTTGGAACGCCTTGGTGATCCTCTGGATAAGCTGGAGGAGGTGGCTGGGGAGAGGGATGCAATATACGTGGGGAAATAAAATGGATGAATGAATGTTGACAGAGCTTTTGCCTAAATGTGTAACTCTTAAGCAATTCAGTAACAACAGTCAAATGAGAAAACTCAAAAATGTATTCAGACAGATTTACTGATTATTTATGTTTTTCTCAGCTTTTTTGTTTTAGAAAGTGGTGTTAAAGTTTGACAAAAACAATTACTGTTAAACAGAAACATTCTTAAAACACAAATTCTTTTTAATGTTTTGTGCATTAATGTTTTCTTATTAACACTGTGAATTTTCCTGTTTACATTTTCATGCTTCAGTCTGAAGAAGGGCATTCCAGCCCGAAACGTCACTTTTTAAAAAAATACTGATGGATTAAAATTTCTCAAGGAGCTTTTTGGTGTGCGGACCTCCTCCTTTTTCATTTTTGTTTATGCTCATAATTACTTTTTGTTTCAGACACAAGAGACTCAACACAAAGGGAGGAACCACAAAAGGAAATAAACATAGTCTAACAAGGAGCTACAAACTAAGATAACAAAGTCAGAAGCACAGAGAAATAATACAATCAGTATCCTTGAACAGAATTAAAGAACCAAAACCTTAGAAAGGCAAAAATAAAGAAACAAAACAGGAACACACAGTATAACAAATACAGCATAACAAAACTCTGGAACCGTGACATCCTTTCATGTGAATGAACTCATCATCTGATAGTAAGTGTCTCTTAGGTTTTCATGTGTGTTACTAGGCTGATTAGTGCATTCTGTGTGTGTGTGCACATTAGTCTGGAAAGAATGTCTGCCACCTCTAAAAACCAGTTGGACAAATTTGAATCTCTCTGGTCTCCACTGATCAGCTCCATCACTTAGTGGGGGTGATCGGCTGTAGTCTCGTCTTGCGGTGTGCCCGGTAGGTGTCTGGGGGTGGGCTGGGGATTTCGGGTGTCTGATGGTCCTTGGACAGGAGACGGGGACTGCCGTTTTGTGGTTTCTGCGTACGGGCCCTGGATGTTGGTGGTGGGGGCTTGGACGGGTGCTCTTATGGTCTTGGGGCGTGGGGCTGGGGTGCCCGTGGTGGTGGTGCTGGCCCCGGGCAGGGTGGCCAGCTTTCTCCGCGGGGGTCCGGGTCTGGGGCCCTGGTGCCCGGGGTCGCCCGTTTCCCGGTTGGGCTCCTCCCTGCGTTGGGGGGGGTCTGTGCCCCCTTGGGCGCACCGCCGAGTGGGGTGGGTTGGCCCGCGTCGAGATGTCTGGCCGTCATTCCGGGATTCTGGGGTGCCCGCGCATCCTTTGGGGTGGTGGGGCATGCAGGTGAGGGAGCAGTAGTTTCCCACAGGGGGCCGGTTGGTCCCGGACTCAGGACCAGTGTGTGTGTGTGTGTCTGTGTGTGTGTGTGTGTGAGAGAGAGATATTTGTATGTGTGTGTGAGAAAGATATATTTGTATGTGTGTGGTGGGTGTGTGTGTGTATATGTGTGTGATATCTGTTGTCTTTTGTGTGTGTGTGTGTGTGTGTGTGTGTGTGTGTGGGGGGGGGGGGGCGGTTGTATTGTGCCACTTCAGGCCCTGGACCTGCCTTCCCTGCACTGTGGTTGGGTGTAGGGAACTGGGGTGTTTAGTGAGCCAGTAGTTTGCTGACTCTCTTCTTCTGGGGGTAGTTCTCTACCTCTCGGTCATACATATCCTGGCCCTTCCCCTCCTCCCACTCAGTCAAACATTACACCACACACACGTAGGGTCTTGGGTGAGGGGGGCTCGTGGTGCGGTGAGTAGGTCCACTTCTTTGGCTCTGCTCACTATGTTGCTTGATGTCCCACTCTGTCTTTTTAATTACATCATACAGCTCACAACACGTCATAGTACACATAGGGCCTTGGGGGGCAGGTGTGTGTGGAGCTGCTGAGGTGGCCCCACTTCTGTTCACTGCTGCCTGCTCCTCAATTTTATTTACATCTTAGACATTGAGGGCCTTGGGGGGGTGGTGTGGATGGGCGCTGTTGCTCAGTGCTCATTACATCTGTCCCTCCAATTTTAATAGCACCGTAGCTTTCACACATCTATACATATTCTTCCCACTCCATACACTCACATACACCCAACATATCACTCCAAACACGTTGAGTGGAAGGAGGGGGAGGGCGGGTCTTTCACACCCCAGTTTCATGCACCCTGCCTGGGGTAGGGACTGGCTAGTGGTTTGGGGCCGGGTTGGCTGCGTCGCCGGGGTGCCGCTGGCTCTGTGCTGGTACCCGCTCGCCCACACTTGGTGTCCATGTAAGTTCTGTGTGTGTGCGCATGAGTGTGTGACGGTTATATGTGTGAGTATGAGTATATGATTTGTGTCTGTGTGTGTGTGTGTGTGTGTGGACAGCAGGGCCTGGGTCTGTGGCTTGCTGAGCCTTGGCACCTTTGGGACATGGTTGCGGAGGGTGGGAGTCACCCCTCCCTATCACTCCCTACCGCTTCCTGCTGCTTCCCGCTGGTTGCCACTGCCGCCCCTGGGGTGTCGGGTGCCCGTGGGGTGTCGGGTGCCCGTGGGTCCCGGGTTCATGGCCGGATGTCTTGGCGTGGCTCTTGGCCCGCTCCCTTGGCGGTTGTGGCCTGGGGGTGGCTCGGGCCTCTTTGGCGTGGGGGGGGGCTCTGCTGGGTGTCGGGCGGTTCTTGGGCGCCTGGGGCCTTGGGGCCGCATTCACGGCTTGTGCGGGGGGTGCCGGCCTGCGGTGGGGTTGGCTGATCATTGCCTCTGGCTCTCTGGACTCTTGCCGTTTGACGATGGGGGGGGGGTCCGTCTGGGGTCTCCCTCCTTCCTCCTCTGGGGTGTGTGCGCAGTTGCCATCGGGATGTGTGGCCTCTCGTCTTCTGAGGTACTGGTGGGCCGTGGATAGGCCGCGTCCCCTGGGTCCTTTCCTGTTCGCCTCTGGATCATGGGGGGCAGTTTCTTGCCCCCATTGGTGAGTACATTCCATGACAGAGGCACATACACAAATTATTTGCAAGCAACAGCAGGATTGTGTGTGTGTGTGTGTGTGTGTGTGTGCATGTGTAGATATGAGGATGTGTATGTATATATGTGTGGATATCATTCTTTGATTATTCTTTTCTCACCTTTGTTTTGTTTTTGTTTTTGTTTAGTTTTTTCTTTTGTTTGTGGTTTTTTTTTCTCTCTTCTTTTTTTTTCTTTTCTCTTTCTCACTCCTTTTCCTACCCTTTCCTTTCTGCCTGTCACGCCTGGTGTAAATAAATAAAATAAAATTAAAATACAAACATTAACAAGAGTAGCCTATAGGAAAACTTACAGAGCTATTCTTGGAAAAGCAAATATGTTTGGTACACCAGAGCATTTGGATCATATTCCAATTGCGAAAACTGCCAGACATGACAGGCTTTAAAAAAACAAACCAAAAAAAAAAAACTATATTTGCATTCAGGCGTGCATGTAGCCTGAGTGCTGCCATGATGCTGTCATCCAAACTGTTCATTCATCCCAGGAAAGGAAAAAAAAATAGTTTCCCAATCCATTCACATGAGGGGAGATTAATGTCTGTGCAGTCTCTCTGGAAGTGTCTTGTGTGGGCTGGAGGAGGTTGGTTGATGTTGAAGTTTGTTTATCAGGGTCAGAATAGGGTGGAGGTGAAGCTGTGGAATATTTAGCACCCGATTCAAATGTTATCGGTCCATAATGGAGTGATAACATTTGGAGGCTGATCCAGGTCTGAGTCTTCCTGCTTTTGACACACTGAGACATTTGTTTATTATCATTTTTCATCCCTGCCTGTCAACACTTTCTTTCCCTGATTATTGCTTTGTCCTGCACAAGAAAAAAAGTTTCAATCCACATTAAACAACACATATTATTCATTTATGGGAGCAATATTTCCTCACTATGTATGTTTTTTATAAATTGGACATTTTTACTATTTATTTGGCTATCCTTAATTTGATCCTGCTTCCTGTTTTGGATTTTGAGTTCCCTCTTTAGATCCAGAGTCAATTGCTTTTAACCTGCTCCTGTCTGTGAACATTAGCCCAAATCAACTGTGTGTACAGAGGTTTTTCTCTGCCAGGTGGACCCTCTTACTAAACACACAATAATTTCCTTTTTTAAAAAATAATCTTTCATTAAAAAAACATACAAAGAGTACAATACAAAGAGTAACTTCTTACAAGGCAGTCGCAGAGGTTATCAGATGAAGCAGAAAGTTTCCCCTACGTCATCTTCATTTGTTTTCCAAAGCAGCCAATTTGGAAAGCACGCCTACAGACACAAACATGATTTGTCTTGTGTGAAGTAAAGCAGCCCTTTTTTTGACTAAGCAAATTCAACATTTGTTCAACATGTTCTTTGGGTCTGTTTGTGTATTTTATTACACGAACAATGTTTTTAAATTCATGAGGATGCCATGTTGGTAAAAGAACCCTCCTGCAGATCCCAAATGTTTCCAGGATCAGGAATTCATATCATTTTAGACCCCTTTCATTCTCCCATTCACAGAGCACTGAAAATGAACAGAGTGCAGTATGATCTGTGTGTGTGTGTGTGTGTGTGTGTGTGTGTGTGTGTGTGTGTGTGTGTGTGTGTGTGTGTGTGTGTGTGTGTGTGTGTGTGTTTTAACCAGCCTGGTTAACACACACACACACAAATCCAGTGATGGATGCATCCATGGTAATTTGGGGTCTACTATTTTAAGGGGACACAACTATGAGGGGACTCATAGTTGCAGAAAAATGACCAATAAATCAGTCTCAGAGTGACTGAATTCAAAATTCAATTGGAGCAAATGAAAATTTAAATGCAATTATTAAAACTGTTGAAATTGAAACATAAATAACTTAAATACAGTGTCAGGTGGTTCATATTTCTGCCCTTTTTGCTGACGGGTCAGAGTTTTATAGCCTGTTTATGTCCTGTTTATCACACAGGGGAGAATATGAGATAAATGCATGCAGTGGAGATTTGATTTGGAAAGTGATATCACAATTGGGTGAATGATATTTGTCTATGTAAATATATCCTGGTAGCTCGTAGCTGCTATATAAATCTTTCAAACACCTTTCACATCAGTTTCTCTGCAGGACTCCTTGAAACACAACAATGGCTCAAGTCTTCCTCTGCATCCTGCTCCTGATGAGCTTATCTGGAACATTTTGCAAGTATGTTTACATTGGTGAGAAAAAGACTCGGGCTGAAGCTTTGAGTTACTGTCGGCAGAAATACACGGACCTGGCCCCCGTCAGTAATGAACGGGACAATCTCAAACTTGTGAAGCTCTTCCACAGTAATGATGACTTTATGTGGTTTGGACTGGAAAAGAATCGCTCACTGAACAAATGGATGTGGTCAGGAGGTGGAGAGGTGACCTGGTTTTTCTGGAAAGAAGGCCAACCTAACGAACCAAATGATGCATTTTATGGCCTTATAAGTAATGAAGGCGGGTGGTATGATGCAGAAGGATACCATAGCAAAGCCTTCTTCTGCTACAGAGCAGTGGTGGTGCAGGAGAACAAGACTTGGGAGGAAGCTGTGGAGTACTGCAGGGAGAAGTACGATGACCTGGCCAGTGTGGCATCACAGACCGAGATGCTGCTGATCCAGAGAGAGCTGAAGAAACATCACACCACTGAACACGTCTGGATTGGACTGCGTTTCTTATCTGAGGACTGGCTGTGGGTGGACGGGCAGGAGATGGACTATGAGGCTTGGGCTCAAGGGGGAAACCCATCATGTCCAGATCCCAGGATGAAGTGTGCAGGCTTACAGGTGACAGGAGGGAGTCAGAGTGTTTGGGTGGCTCATGACTGCGAGGAGAGGTTTAATTTTATTTGCTACTGAGCTAGTTTACTTTGCAAAATTCATTGGAGTGACTTGTTATTATAGTTCATATAGTTTGGCTGTTTATCTCATTTGTTTATGAGCATTTTATTCTTCTATGTGCATCATGAAATTTTTATCATTCTGTATCAATGTTCAAAGAATCAAACACTAAAATGTTAATGAACTTGTTAAAAAGAATAAAAACATTTACATTGAATTAAACTACTTTTTCCCCAAAGACTCAATTTTATTAGCTACTGAGCTAATTTTACTTTAAAAATTAATTTGGATTAGCCCTTTGTTTACTGTGGTTTAATTGTAGTTTGCTTGTTTATCTCAGTTGTTTATTTATGCTGATGTGTGTTTGTTTGATTTTGATCTTGTCAGAGTGGTGTGGTTTAAACTTTGTAAAGCTAACACTCACATGCATGTCGCTTTGGCTCCGGGCCTTTTAAACAGTGCTAAGTCTTTATTCAATAATCCAGTAGATGTTGGGAGGAATGAGAGCTTGCAGCAGTTTGTTTACAGCTACTTGCTCTGTAACGTCTTCCTGAAGGTAACAGCTCGTATTCTCTAAAAAGGATGTGGGATGAATCCTTAACAATCCTGTAAGTCTGCTGAACAACAACTGTTTCATACTTTGATTGGAGAGACTGTTGCTGCTTATTTACAACAATTTTCATGGCAATTTTTACCATGCATGTTTAAAAGATCCATATTCATGGTCTTCACATTGTAAATATCATCTGTCCTTTGCTGATTAGAAAGAGTTGATTCTGTGATTTAGTACCACCAGAGTTTCCTTAAACATCAACCTGTTGTTCTGGATCCTGGAGAGTTTATTGTGGCAAGTGTCTGTAAGCAGTGAATAAACTCAGCATTTGAGAAGAAGTGTGTCCTCTAGATTTTTCATTTCAGAGTGTGTATTACTAGTCGGGTTAGTGTGTGTGTGTTATTTTCATCTTTTACTTCTTGTTGGGATCCTCGAGGACCCTTCCCCTTCTCCAGCTTGAGTCAGTCAGCCTCAGTTTCTCCAGGATCATCCTTAATCCAACATCCTGTGTCCCCACAATGAAAGCAGCCATCATTATTTCTCCCTGCATGTTCTCTTCTCCCTCCACCTCTCTGCTGCCATCTGCCGCTCCCACATCATGCAGTAGTTCAGGTTTGTGATGAGTACAATGTGCCATGTGGAGTTTTGCTTCACTTTTGTCTTCTTATTTTTCTCAGTCTCTTCTTTTGCCATTTTGACTCCTTGTGTGGCAGATATCAGCCTCAGAATATCTTGCCTGCACCAGCTGTGACACAGTGTTTGTGCACACATGTTTGTACTTCAGGTTTTAGTCCTTTAACAAACTGTTCTTGCAGTTTAACTTCCCAGTTTGTGATTATCTCCACCCTCAGGCAGTTTAAATACTCCATGACTGTCTCATTTTCCTGCTCCACACAGGTAGATACTTTGCAAATGTTTAATCTCTGTGGCCATGTAGTGGTGAAGCTGCTACACAGTGTGGTTATGGGATTTGTACAGATGGTGTCCCTGTAAGGTTGAGGGCAGTGTTGTTTTCTGGCCACCTGTTGTTGACTTTTGATGAGCTGGTTTGTCCTCACTTTCATATAATCAGTCTCTCTTTCAGTTGCTGATTTAAATCAATTCAGTTTAACTACATTTGCATTCAGGTGTACATGTAGTCTGAGTGCTGCTATGATGCTGTCATCCAAACTGTTCATTCATCCCAGGAAAGGGAAAAAAATAGTTTCCCAATCCATTCACATGAGGGGAGATTAATGTCTGTGCAGTCTCTCTGGAAGCGTCTTGTGTGGGCTGGAGGAGGTTGGTTGATGCTGAAGTTTGTTTTTTTTTAGAGTCAGAATAGGGTGGACGTGAAGTCCATAATGGAGTGATAACATTTGAATCAGGTGATATTTAGTCAAATCTGGCCCTGGATAAAGGTCTGCTGATGCTGATGGTGTTGGTCTGTCATTTTGCTCTGGTTTCTATGCTCGGGGAGGAGGCTGATCCAGGTCTGAGTCTTCCTGCTTTTGACACACTGAGACATTTGTTTCGTATCATTTTTCATCCCTACCTGTCAACACTTTCTTTCCCTGATTATTGCTTTGTCCTGCACAAGAAAAAAGAAGTTTCACTCCACATTAAACAGCACATACTTGTTTCCTTCTAAATCATTTGCTTTCTCCTCATTTTCAACTTCTATTTTTTAAGCGTTTGTTTTTCTTCTTTGTTGCAGTCATCTTTCTCATGCTGAGATACTGTTTATCTACTCATTGTATTGTTTCAATATTTCCTTACTATGTTGGTTTTTTTTATAAATTGGACATATTTTACTATTTATTTGGCTATCCTTAATTTGAGCCTGCTTCCTGTTTTGGATTTTGAGTTCCCTCTTTAGATCCAGAGCCGACTTCCTTTAATCTGCTCCTGTCTGTGGACATTAGCCCAAATCAACTGTGTGTACAGAGGTTTTTCTCTGCCAGGTGGACCCTCTTACTAAACACAGAAGAATTTAAAATTTTTTAAATAGTCTGTCCTTAAAAAACATTGATACAAAGAAGTAACTTCTTACAAGGCAGTCGCAGAGGTTATCAGATGAAGCAGAAAGTTTCCCCTACGTCATCTTCATTTGTTTTCCAAAGTTGCCAATTTGGAAAGCACGCCTACAGATACAAACATTATTTGTCTTGTGTGATGTAAAGCAGCCCTTTTTTGACTAAGCAAAGTCAACATTTGTTCAGCATGTCCTTTGGGTCTGTGTGTTCGTGTAATAAAATACACAATGTTTTTAAATTCATGAGGATGTCACGCTGGTAAAACAACCCTCCTGCAGATCCCAAATGTCTCCAGGATCAAGAATTTATATCATTTTATACCCCTTTCATTCTCCCATTCATAGAGCACTGAAAATGAACAGAGTGCAGTATGATCTCTGTGTGTGTGTGTGTGTGTGTGTGTGTGTGTGTGTGTGTGTGTGTGTGTGTGTGTGTGTGTGTGTGTGTGTGTGTGTGTGTGTGTGTGTGTGTGTGTTATTTTCATCTCTTACCTCTTGTTGGGATCCTCGAGGACCCTTCCCCTTCTCCAGCTTGAGTCAGTCAGCCTCAGTTTCTCCAGGATCATCCTTGATCCAGCATCCTGTGCCCCCACAATGAAAGCAGCCATCATTATTTCTCCCTGCATGTTCTCTTCTCCCTCCACCTCTCTGCTGCCATCTGTCGCTCCCACATCATGCAGTAGTTCAGGTTTGTGATGAGTACAATGTGCCATGTGGAGTTTTGCTTCACTTTTGTCTTCTTATTTTTCTCAGTCTCTTCTTTTGCCATTTTGACTCCTTGTGTGGCAGACCTCAGCCTTAGAATATCTTGCCTGCACCAGCTGTGACACAGTGTTTGTGCACACATGTTTGTACTTCAGGTTTTAGTCCTTTAACAAACTGATCTTGCAGATTAACTTCCCAGTTTGTGATTATCTCCACCCTCAGGCAGTTTAAATGGTCCATGACTGTCTCATTTTCCTGCTCCACACAGGTAGATACTTCACAAATGTTTAATCTCTGTGGCCATGTAGTGGTGAAGCTGCTACACAGTGTGGTTATGGGATTTGTACAGATGGTGTCCCTGTAAGGTTGAGGACAGTGTCGTTTTCTGGCCACCTGTTGTTGACCTTTGATGAGCTGGTTTGTCCTCACTTTCATATAATCAGTCTCTCTTTCAGTTGCTGATTTAAATTAATTCAATTGAACTATATTTGCATTCAGGCGTGCATGTAGCCTGAGTGCTGCTATGATGCTGTCATCCAAACTGTTCATTCATCCCAGGAAAGGGAAAAAAATAGTTTCCCAATCCATTCACATGAGGGGAGATTAATGTCTGTGCAGTCTCTCTGGAAGCGTCTTGTGTGGGCTGGAGGAGGTTGGTTGATGTTGAAGTTTGTTTTTTTTAGAGTCAGAATAGGGTGGACGTGAAGTCCATAATGGAGTGATAACATTTGAATCAGGTGATATTTAGTCAAATCTGGCCCTGGATAAAGGTCTGCTGATGCTGATGGTGTTGGTCTGTCATTTTGCTCTGGTTTCTATGCTCGGGGAGGAGGCTGATCCAGGTCTGAGTCTTCCTGCTTTTGACACACTGAGACATTTGTTTCGTATCATTTTTCATCCCTGCCTGTCAACACTTTCTTTCCCTGATTATTGCTTTGTCCTGCGCAAGAAAAAAAAAGTTTCAATCCACATTAAACAGCACATTAAAAAACACATACGTATTTCCTTTTAATTCATTTGCTTTCTCCTCGTCATCAACTTCTCTTTGTTCAGCTTTTGTTTTTCTTCTTTGCGTCATTCATTTTTCTTAAACTGAAATATTATTCATTTACAGTGGGTACGGAAAGTATTCAGACCCCTTTAAATTTTTCACTCTTTGTTCCATTGCAGCCATTTGCTAAAATCAAAAAAGTTCATTTTATTTCTCATTAATGTACACTCAGCACCCCATCTTGACAGAAAAAAATAGAAATGTAGAAATTTTTGCAAATTTATTTTTAAAAAAAATTGAAATATCACATGGTCATAAGCATTCAGACCCTTTGCTCAGTATTGAGTAGAAGCACCCCTTTGAGCTAGTACAGCCATGAGTCTTCTTGGGAATGATGCATCAGGTTTTCCACACCTGGATTTGGGGATCCTCTTCCATTCTTCCTTGCAGATCCTCTCCAGTTCCGTCAGGTTGGATGGTGAACGTTGGTGGACAGCCATTTTCAGGTCTCTCCAGAGATGCTCAGTTGGGTTTAGGTCAGGGCTCTGGCTGGGGCCAGTCAAGAATGGTCACAGAGATGTTCTGAAGCCACTCCTTTGTTATTTTAGCTGTGTGCTTAGGGTCATTGACTTGTTGGAAGGTGAACCTTCGGCCCAGTCTGAGGTCCTGAGCACTCTGGAAGAGGGTTTTCTTCCAGGATATCTCTGTACTTGGCTGCATTCATCTTTCCTTCAATTGCAACCAGTCATCCTGCCCCTGCAGCTGAAAAACACCCCCATAGTATGATGCTGCCACCACCATGTTTCACTGTTGGGATTGTATTGGGCAGGTGATGAGCAGTGCCTGGTTTTCTCCACACATACCGCTTAGAATTAACACCAAAAAGTTCAATCTTCATCTCATCAGACCAGAGAATCTTATTTCTCATAGTCTGGGAGTCCTTCTTGTGTTACTTGGCAAACTCTATGCGGGCTTTCATATGTCTTGCATTGAGGAGAGGCTTCCATCCGGCCGCTCTGCCATAAAGCCCCGACTGGTGGAGGGCTGCAGTGATAGTTGTCTTTGTGGAACTTTCTCGCATCTCCCTACTGCATCTCTGGAGCTCAGCTACAGTGACCTTTGGGTTCTTCTTTACCTCTCTCACCAAGGCTCTTCTCCCACGATTGCTCAGTTTGGCTGGACAGCCAGGTCTAGAAAGAGTTCTGGTTGTCCCAAACTTCTTCCGTTTAAGGATTATGGAGGCCACTGTGCTCTTAGGAACCTTGAGTGCTGCAGAAACTCTTTTGTAACCTTGGCCAGATCTGTGCTTTGCCACAATTTCGTCTCTGCGCTCCTTGGGCAGTTCCTTCAACCGCCTGATTCTCATTTGCTCTGACATGCACTGTGATCTGTGAGGTCTTATATAGACAGGTGTGTGCCTTTCCTAATCAAGTCCAGTCAGTTTAATTAAACACAGCTGGACTCCAATGAAAGAGTAGAAACATCTCAAGGAGGATCAGAAGAAATGGACAACATGTGAGTTAAATATGAGTGTCACAGCAAAGGGTCTGAATACTTATGACCATGTAATATTTCAGTTTTTCTTTTTTAATAAATGTGCAAAAATTTCTACATTTTTTTTTCTGTCAAGATGGGGTGCTGAGTGTACATTAATGAGAAATAAAACGAACTTTTTTGATTTTAGCAAATGGCTGCAATGAAACAAACAGTGAAAAATTTAAAGGGGTCTGAATACTTTCCATACCCACTGTACTGGAGCAATATTTCCTCACTATGTTTGTTTTTTATAAATTGGACATTTTTACTATTTATTTGGCTATCCTTAATTTGATCCTGCTTCCTGTTTTGGATTTTGAGTTCCCTCTTTAGATCCAGAGTCGATTGCGTTTAACCTGCTCCTGTCTGTGAACATTAGCCCAAATCAACTGTGTGTGCAGAACTTTTTCTCTGCCAGGTGGACCCTCTTACTAAACACACAATAATTTTAAATTTTTTAAATAATCTTTCATTAAAAAACATTGATACAAAAAAGTAATTTCTTACAAGGCAGTCACAGAGGTTAATCAGATGAAGCAGAAAGTTTCCCCTACGTCATCTCCATTTGTTTTCCAAAGCAGCCAATTTGGAAAGCACGCCTACAGACACAAACATGATTTGTCTTGTGTGAAGTAAAGCAGGCCTTTTTTGATTAAGCAAATTCAACATTTGTTCAACATGTTCTTTGGGTCTGTTTGTGTATTTTATTACACGAACAATGTTGTTTGACAGCCTGACATCCTCATGAATTAAAAGAACCCTCCTAGATGGGGCAGATCCCAAATGTCTCCTGGATCAGGAATTTATATCATTTTATACCCCTTTCATTCTCCCATTCATAGAGCACTGAAAATGAACAGAGTGTGTGTCTCTCTCTCTCACACACACACACAAATCCAGTGATGGATGACTCTGGGGCAATTTGGGGTCTAGTATTTTAAGGGGACACTTGTATCTGCACATAGTTGCAGAAAAATGACCAATAAATCAGTCTCAGAGTGACTGAATTCAAAATTCAAGTGGAGCAAATGAAAATTTAAATGCAATTATTAAAACTGTTGAAATTGAAACATAAATAACTTAAATACAGTGTCAGGTGGTTCATATTTCTGCCCTTTTTGCTGACGGGTCAGAGTTTTATAGCCTGTTTATGTCCTGTTTATCACACAGGGGAGAATATGAGATAAATGCATGCAATGGAGATTTGACAGTTGGGTGAATGATATTTGTCTATGTAAATATATCCTGGCAGCTCACAGCTCCTATATAAATCTTTCAAACAGCTTTCACATCAGTTTCTCTGCAGGACTCCTTGAAACACAACAATGGCTCAAGTCTTCCTCTGCATCCTGCTCCTGATGAGCTTATCTGGAACATTTTGCAAGTATGTTTACATTGGTGAGAAAAAGACTCGGGCTGAAGCTTTGAGTTACTGTCGACAGAAATACACAGACCTGGCCCCCGTCAGTAATGAACGGGATAATTTCAAACTTATGAAGCTCTTCCACAGTGACAATTACTTTATGTGGTTTGGACTGGAAAACAATTCCTCACTGAACAAATGGATGTGGTCAGGAGGTGGAGAGGTGACCTGGTTTTTCTGGAAAACAGGTGAACCTAACAACCCAAATGATGAATTTTACGGGTTTATAAATAATGAAGGCAGGTGGTATGATGCAGGAGGATACTATAGCACTGCCTTCTTCTGCTACAGAGCAGTGGTGGTGCAGGAGAACAAGACTTGGGAGGAAGCTGTGGAGTACTGCAGGGAGAAGTATGATGACCTGGCCAGTGTGGCATCACAGACCGAGATGCTGTTGATCCAGAGAGAGCTGAAGAAACATCACACTACTGAACACGTCTGGATTGGACTGCGTTTCTTATCTGAGGACTGGCTGTGGGTGGACGGGCAGGAGATGGACTATGAGGCTTGGGCTCAAGGGGGAAAACCATCATGTCCAGATCCCAGGATGAAGTGTGCAGGCTTACAGGTGACAGGAGGGAGTCAGAGTGTTTGGGTGGCTCATGACTGCGAGGAGAGGCTTAATTTTATTTGCTACTGAGCTAGTTTATTTTGCAAAATTCATTGGAGTGACTCGTTAGTTATTATAGTTCATATAGTTTGGCTGTTTATGTCATTTGTTTATGAGCATTTTATTCTCCTACGTGCATCATGAAATCAGCTTTTTATCATTCTGTATCAATGTTCAAAGAATCAAACACTAAAATGTTAATGAACTTGTTAAAAAGAATAAAAACATTTACATTGAATTAAACTACTTTTTCCCCAAAGACTCAATTTTATTAGCTACTGAGCTAATTTTACGTTAAAAATTAATTTGGATTAGCTCTTTATTTACTGTGGTTTAATTGTAGTTTGGTTGTTTATCTCAGTTGTTTATTTATGCTGATGTGTGTTTGTTTGATTTTGATCCTGTCAGATTTTAAATTTGTTAAAAATAAAATAAAAGTATGAGCATTATACAATTCAGCTTTCCTTGCACACATTTTATTTTTATTCTTTTAATTTAAAAAGAGGCCATTCAGATTCATTCAGACCAACAATTTGTTTTAAAGGTTGTGAGAGCACCCCCCCCCCCATCTGCAGTCAAAGGGAACCTGCACATGTTGGAGTCTGTGGTGATACAGAGGAGCTGTTTAGGTGGACATTCTCACCACTGCCTCCAAATGAGAATGTTGTCTGAAAAATGGACTCATAGATCATTTGCACCAGCTCCTTTTCTATGACCAGTACCTAAATTTTAAAATAAAACAACCTTTGTCAGTCACCCCTGAAATGGTGTGTGAATAACGTCTTTGTTTTTCTTTGGCAAATTCCAAAGGAATACACAAATATCCATTTTTCTCAGAGCTCTGTTTTAGTAATTCTGGGTCAATATTATAAACAAAGTTCACTGAATTAATTATCAACATTTCCTTTCTGCTTGATCCCACTGGGTGTACTAAAAACTATCAAAGGAATGATTTTTCTCAAAGGATTTTAGTCATTCTGTCCTCTGTTGGTTCATCTGATGTATGTTTGTGTAGCTTTATCTTTCAGTCTGTCTCACGGAGAGCTCCAGATGAATGAGACACCTGAAACTACGACCTCTGAACCCCTCATTTTACACTTGGAAAGTTATTTTAAACTTTTTAACTCTCTGATAAGTTGTGATATTTAAAATCTTCTAACTTACCTCTAGACTTTATTCTTCTAATTCCTCTCTAATCTGATGTTTACTGCGCACATCAACCAACTGTGATACATATCTCTTTGTGCTGTCTAAGCTTTTAATCTGTTCAGAATGCTTTGATCTTGTAATATTAACAGAGAAATGCTACAATGTTTGGGTTTTATTTTAAGGATGGAAACACCTTCAGTCAACTGAAAGGAAAATCAGCTCAAAAAGTAGATGCCTCCTGAAAGACACCAACCAAACCATGATCCAGGACTTTCACCTTCACCAACACAAACACTCACTTTGAACAGTGGTGACTTTTTTGTGTCTTGTTTTGTTGCAGCCAGAGTGACTTTCCTGAAGGCACTTTAAAAAAGACAATCAGCAATTACTGATATTTCTCACTCAGTCTTAATTGGTTACTGTGGTTATTGTTCATATTAAGCTGAAATGTATGTATACACTCAAAGACAAATTTGTGGCATTGTTAATTTATACAACACTGATGTTCCTCTTGATGAGTGAAAATGTGCTTTAATGGTTCAAACAGGGAAACACTTTTTTTACCACAGACCTGATCACTCCATTATGGAGAAAAAAAAAATTCCATTACTCTGATGTATTTCTAGTTTATTTGTTATGTGAATGATCTGCAAAGATTGCAACTTTAACTAGACTAGCATGCTTTAAGCCCTCACTAACAGCTCAGCATGGCTGTCATGGTACAAAAAGATGGAACAATATTGGAGACGATTCAGTTTCAGAATTGGTGCAAGCCAACAGTACATGCACCACCTGCGAGCCGACAGCTGTTACTTTAAAACGTTTCTTAGTCTTTGCTTCAAAGGTTGAGGGAACTTGGATGCTGAAGATGTATTGGTTACCTTTATTTTAATTTATTATTTGATGCACTTGTTTTTAATTTCATTAACACAAAACAGTTGAAACTGATTAACAACCCCTTTTGCTACTGAACCGACCAGATCAGCAACTAGTAATGGAGTGGTTCAGAGGGAAAATCAGCAAACCTGAACAATATTGTTTGTAGATAAGTTGTAGTTCATCAAGCTAACTGTCAAACTATGATTGCTAAGTTATGAAACTTGCATTTCAAAATGTTTTTTTTATTGGTGTCACATTATTGATAACATAACGGTGATGAGCACTGGTTGGAGGACCCACCTGTGAATGTATCCTTAAAACCCCAACACACTGTAGAATTGCAGCTGATCACATGCAGAAACTCTGGTGCCATTCAGTGATACATGACTGCAGCTCAGTGCAATAGTATAATGTTTTTAAAGCACCGAGAGCTGATGCGTTTTAGTGATAGAAAGCAACTGAAAACAAGGAAATAACCGGTGGGAGGTGATGTCATAGCAGGGCTGTAGCGCCATCTAGTGCAGTGTTTTTCAACCAGTGTGCCGTGGGAGATCGTCAGGTGTGCCGTGGGAAATTATCCAGTTTCACCTAATATGCCATGAGTGTCTGTCCTGTAGTAGTGACTGGGAGCATAATCATGTAATACTCTTCCATATCACTAGCAGGTAGCGAACTGCATTGTACATAGAGACAAGTTAATTAAGCCGCGTTTACATACAGAACGACTCGCCGCGATTTGACGGCATCTCCATTAGAATCAGGTACACTTTGCCGGTCCGTTTTCCGTACTCACTCACCCGAGGTTCTAAGCGATCCCAGGCGATACAAAAATATGACGTGGAGTCAGTGGTGGACAGTAACGAAGTACAAATACTTCGTTACTGTACTTAAGTAGATTTTTCAGGTATCTGTACTTTACTTGAGGATTTATTTTTCTGACAACTTTTTACTTTTACTCACTACATTTTTACACAAGTATCTGTACTTTCTACTTCTTACATTTTCAAAACAAGCTCGTTACTTTAGGTTTAATGCGTCTGAGAAACGTTTGCATTTCCGGTCAGTGCGGGAGCCGGGTTTTTCTTGGAAGTCGCAACAACAGGGTGAGAGGGCGGGAGCAAACACCCCACACGGTAGAGAGAGGCTCCTGCAGCGCTCGGAGACCAGAAAGAGCCAGAGGAAATTGCGCTTTACATAGAGGCTGCACGCCGGAACGGTGAGGAAAATAAATGACAGAAAACGTAAAGGACAAAAAAAGTGTGTGCAGTTTGTCACACAGTGTGTCTGCTAGCTAAAAGAACAGCTGCTGTATTTTAAGGGAGAGCAAAGAACGAGTCATAACTTCACTCAGATGGAGAAAGATGTAAGAAAGAGGCAGAAACGTCCTCCAAGGAGCTACTTTTACTTTCTTACTTTGAGTAGATTTCAGAGCCTGTACTTTTTTACTTTTACTTGAGTACAGAAGTTGAACCAGTACTTCAACTTTTACCAGGGTAGTTTTTAACACAAGTACTTGTACTTCTACTTAAGTACAGAATGTCAGTACTTTGGCCACCACTACGTGGAGTACAGCATGCCACTGATTGGCCAGGGAGTATCATCACTAGCGGAGCCATGAGAGCGACTCCTTCACCAGAATCATTTTTAAAACCCGACAGCAAGAAACTGGAGGCACGCAAAGCACCGGTTGAATGCTCAGACCGACAGTTCTCAGCGGTAGTTTTGCAATATTACAGCCATCTGAAACGCACACAGAGCATACATATTATAATACTTAACAATGATAACCTTCATCCATTAAAACATTGTACGGGGGACCTATGCATGATGATGATATTAAACTGGCATTAGCTGTGAGCTGTCTCATGTATCGTTGTGTTATTCCTGGTAATAGAATGCTTTTGGACAGAATTAGAGTTTGCAAAACACTGAAGTTTTCTACTATATGACCACATTGTTGTGGCATTTGTTATGTTCAAGCTGTGTTTTTGAAGTGGACATGTTACGTGCACCTTTTATTTTAAAGAAGATATATATTATCTATCTTTTGTGTTTATTTGATTCCTATTCAAGACACTTTGATAAAAATGACTATATTGTTAATATAGGCTACAGAGTATCTTTTTTTTTTTTTACATTTTTGGCTGGTGGTGTGCCTCGTGATTTTTTTCAATGAAAAAAATGTACCTTGGCTCAAAAAAGGTTGAAAAACACTGATCTAGTGGACTCATCAGAGAAGCCTGTACAGACAAATGCAATGACACACGTGAGGCAAAGAAGGCCTCACAAAGGAGAGCTTTCCCAGCAAATCTGAGCTTGTAACACATGATATGATATATTTTTAATGAATCGTTTCGTCTCTTTAATAAATTTGAAAAACTTGATCGTGATTGGATCATCAACAAAAATAAACTCCATCACTCAGAAACATTTCCAGTTAACTTGTAAGCTGGATGATCTTCAAAGATTTGAGCTTTCACCACAGTAACACAGTTTAACTGGTCATTGGCAGCTCTGCATGTGTGTCACGGTGCAGGAAAACTAAACACGAGATGAGACTGAGGACGTTCAGTTTCAGAGTGTGCGCCGTTAATTCAAAATGTTTTGTAATCTTTACTTCAAAGACTGATTGTTGCTAAAAAATAATAAAAAAAACCAAACTTGAAATAATTTCTGAATCAGTTGAAGCTCAGTCTTTAACCATATTCAACAGTTTTATCAACAGCTCTGTAAAAATATCCTTACTTTGTAAAGGCAAAGTTTTATGTTGCCGGGGTGCAGTGCTTAACATATTTGCCTAACAGATGTTCATAACTGAGAAGAAACATCCCAGCTTCAGGGAAGGTAGAAAAACATGCTGCTGAAAGCTAGGATGTTATTGTTTGCCTCATAGGAAATTGGAATTAGGTGAAAAAGAAAAATCAAGTTACCAGAGCTCTTGCCTAAAAGTGCCCATCTTAGTAAAATTAAAATCAGCAGTCAAATATTGAGAAAGTTCAAAAAACATATTTAATGTTGCCTTGATATTTTGTCGTCTCATTTTTTTTCTCTTTATGATTGGTATGATTGTGTAAATAGTTTGTCCACAATTACTATTTAAATATTTGTGCTTATGTGTTTTTAATTATGTATTATTCAGCTGGGCTGGAAATCGACTGTAGTTTAAAACATGAGGTAGCCTCAAGCTCCTGTGCGATCCTCAGGATAAAGCTACAGTCTACAGACCTGAAAACATCATCTATCTTTGTTTTCCTGTAATTTCATGTCAGAAATTCTTTCAGATCACATTAAATTTAACTCCTTAAGACAGAAACATATGTCGATGGGAAGCAAAGTATAGTCGCCTCTGGTTGGTTTTTTTTCAGAGCACTGTGTGGAGGATTACGTATCAAGCAGTCAGTACCATTGTAACAGAAGGGGGGGGGCGGGTTTCACGCGCTGTTTCTATTACATTTTTAACTGATAATTAAACAGTTTGCTCATAATTTTCTTATTATATTATATATCCACATATACTTTTATCTCAAGATTTTTAGCTAATTTGTTGATCTATACGTCTATACGGCTCTCGCGATGGCCAATTCACCCGGAACTGCTCTGACTTGCGCACATACGTCTATGCTTGCGCAGCCGCACAATTCAAATCAGTTTGAATATTTTGGCGGTACAGTACGGAGCCATGACGCCACGTCCTGCAGTTATATGCTATGTTTTTGTTGTTATTTTTGGAGTCTCTGACAAAGGTGAGGAAAAACTGTGTGTTAATACAACACAGAGTTTGACTTTTTTTTAAGAGACGGGAAGTGCGTTTTCATTTTTTCTGTGATTACGTGACTCTTTTCAAAAGCAGTGAAAGTGGGAATAATAATTACGGTGAACTGGCAATTTATGCCGTGTTTCCACTAGTCCCTATTCTATGCGAAACGGCACAGTTTTTAGGGTTTTCCACTAGGTATAGTGGGTACATTTTTAGTACTCACACAGACAGGGTTCCAGGCGATTCAAAAAATGTGACGCCAAAGACGAGCATGCCAGTGGCATGCATTGGCTAAGGAGTGTCGACACTACTTCAGTCATGAGAGGGATTCGCCAGAATCAAACGCGCCATTTTTAAACCCAGAGCTAAAGACCGCGTTTGAATCGCATACAAATTACGTCAAGTGACTTCTGCCCGCGTTGCTATATCGACTCCAGGAACATTGAGGTGAAAACCGTGGCGAGTCGCGGTGAAAGGCGACATTAAATAATTTAGAGGTCCAGCCACGGACAGTATAAAACTACAAGAGAGGCAGATGTATGCGCCGTTTGTCCCTGTAGGCCATCTGTGTAGAGATGAGGGTTTCTGAGGCTGTGAGACCCACAGTGGCAAACTCGCACACATCGGTCTGTTACAAGTTAGCAAAAATTATCAGATGTTTGAATCAATTTAGGAACAGACACCAAAGCTTAATCTCTGCCCAGCTTTTCCGCGCAAAAGAAACGTAATCACAGCGAATATTTCCTGGTCCGTTCCTCCCGCGTATATTCAACAACCAGCGCCCGGAAGAATTCAGCAGCCCAAGCGCAAAAAGCAGCTGCCACACCGGCGAGAGTGTCTTCTAGGAGCTCCATGTGACAGCTGTCTGTGCACAAAACACGGCGACGGTGGATGATTTCAGCTTTCCGGGATGTCTCCAAAACTCGCCGAAGTCACCGGAAAAGAAGTCGGTAAACCTGTCGCTATACGCTTTTGCGGCTATAAGGAGCGCCCAGTCTATCAACAATGTCGCTAAATTGACAACACTGTGCTGTCAAAGCTGCTCCCGCTGACTTTTGAACGTTTGGAGGGCGGAGCCCAAAGGAAGACGGAACCTAATGTGATTGGTTACTTTCAAAGCAGCGACACAACAACTTGACTGAGTTACATCGTAGCAACGGCGCAGTTTTGAACCGTATTTACTCATTTTGAATATGAAGTTTGCCGAAGCGACGATCAACCGTTGCTTTTTGCTGTGCAGCAGTGGAAGTTACTGAGAGCTAGCTCTGTGTTACTTTAATGTTGGTGAAATCTTAAAAACATGAAGATTATAAAGCAGCTTCTGAAGCGCTCCCATCCACTGCAGTGTGTGCAGTTACACGTGTTTGCTGCAGCCTGGACATTAAATTACTTGTGTTTTATTTTGCGCACGACTTTTGACGCAAATATAATCCAAGCATTGTTATAACTGAACTGAATTTAATGAGGAGCGAATTGATGACTTATTAAACTTAAGTACCTTATGGAAAAACTGTTATTTCAATGCTAATGAACACATTTGATATATTGGATGTACTTAATTATTATATAGCAATCATATTTATAGTAATCTTTTATGACAGTATACAATGATCACTGAATGATTAGACACAATATTGATACAATGATCACTAGTGCAAGTTCTGACTTTGAATTTAGGTTAAAAACTAGAAAAAAACAGTGACTTTAATAAAGAATCAGAAACTGAGACTACACTTAAAAAAAAAAAAAAAAAAAAAAGATTTAACAGTAAAACTTTGATTCAGTTTCCAAAAAGTAGAAAGGGGATTTTTACCAAAAGATAAAAATCTGTATGACGTGCCAACAGTGTGAGAGCTGGCAACCCTGAACTTTCTGTGTCAGTATGTTGGACTTATAACTGAATACTGACTGTTCCTCACACCTTGAACTGTGTCTCCTGCAGCTCTAACAGCAGTGATCCAAACACAGCAGACTGTGCTGGCAGCAGTGGGAGAAGATGCTGAATTCAGCTGTCAGCTCTTGGAGACTAAAGACGTCCTTCAGGTCACATGGCAGAAGGTCTTTCCTAATGAGAAGAAGCAGAATGTTGCCACCTACAGCAACTACTTTGGTCAGAGAGTGAATGATGGATTTACAGATAAATTTGAGTTCAGAATTACTGGACTGCAGAATTGCTCCATAGTCATCAGGAATGTGACAGAGCAGGATGAAGCCTGCTATCTCTGTCTGTTTAACACTTATCCTGAAGGCTCCTTCATTGGTAGAACCTGCCTCAAAGTCTATGGTAAGGACTTTTAACTTCATTAACCAACAACAGGAGAGTCAAACAAACATAGTGGACATAAATGTGTTAGAAGCTGGTGTCTCTGTGAGAACATGTTGATTCTTCCTCCTTGTCAGAGCTGCATGAACCTGTTCTTGATGTCAGAGAGTCAAACTCTACTGCAGAGTGGGTTGTTTCCTGTTCAGCCACTGGTCGACCTGCTCCCACTGTAACACTCAGTGTCTCACAACAACACCTCAACTTCTCCCAGCACAACACTGTCAGTGTGTCCAACACCAACGCTACATTCACTGTCACCACTACAGCTGTGCTCTCAGGTTCACGGAGAAACAGCACACAGGTGGGATGTGCAGCACGAGTGCTCTCTGCTCCTCAGATAGAGGTCATTCAGATCATTCCTGAGGATGATGATGATGGTGAGAAATTCTTTCAAAGTCATTGATTCATAAATTGATGATTACTCTGTGATTCTAATGTTTGGGTTCATTTTCAGGTTTGGAGGAGAAATCAGGATCTAATCACAGAAGTTTAGGTTTGTTAATATCTGTATGTTTTAAAGTCAGTTTTCCTGTTCAATCTTTTTCTGTTTTATAGGTGATATTTTATTGTTTTGTCTCCTGTGTTTCTCAAAGGAATCAGGATTTCAGTCATTCTGCCCTCTGTGTTGTTGGTTGTCTGTGGTTGTGTTGCTGCAGTCGTCTTTGTCCTGCATAGAAGGAAATCTCAGAGCAGGTACTCCTCTTAAACAGTTTCTCCTTTTGGTTCAGCTGATAAATGTTTGTGCAGCTTTAACTGTTCTTAAATCTTTCTGTCTGTCTCACAGGGAGCTCCAGATGAATGAGACACCTGAAACTACAAGCAGAGACGCTCAGGAGTAAGTTGCTCTTTTTACAGTTGAAAATTTGCTTCATTCTTCTTCACTCTCTGATAAGTTGCCACATTTCAATTTCAGTCTTTTAACCTTTCTGCTCCCTTTTCCTTTCAGGTGCAGTCTAATGTTTAGTGTAAACTCGTTGCTCACTCTTGTTCTGTCTCTGCTGTTACTCTGTAATAATTAAATAATGAAACATTTTTTGCTTTCTTTTTAAGGAATCAAACACCTTCAGTCTCACGAGAGAGCAACGAGGCCAGACAAGAAACTCCTGAGAAAAATCAGCAAAACTGCGCGTTGTTATCAGGAACAGCACGAAGACTCAATTTTGACTGATGCGGACACAAAATTGTGATGACAGAAAATGTTCCTCAAGATCGGAGCAGCAAAGAAACCTGAAAAAAAAAAACTTCACCCAAACACAACAGAGCCTGTTACTGTGGCTCATTAACTTTTTGTTTATCATAATGTATCTTTGCAGAGCTGTACAGTGTCCATGTAATTATGTAATATACTGTAAATAATAGATTGTACATATGTTTGTACAGACTGTGTATTTTTCATGTTGGTTTTCATGTTTTTAAGTTGGAGAAATCATGAAAAGTTAAATATTGTTTTGGGTAATTTTGAGCATCAAGTTACACTAAATGAAATCTTAACCAACATCAGATTCATTTATTAATGAATCATCAAACACACACTACTTACAGTTCCTATTGTTGTGTTTGCAGATATTCAAAATGAAAACTATTTTAATCCCAACACTGATATTAACCTGATTGTGTTCATATCTTCCTAATGAAATATTTGTGCCAATGTAGCTTCACTAATGATGTGTTTGCTTTCATTTGTGTGCAGTTTTTGTTTCAGACAGTGTAAGTCAGCTAGTCTCCAATGATTTTTGTTCTCCTTCTCAAAGGCATTTCATTTCGCCTGGTAACTTGACACTATGGGATGCAGTTTGCTTAGATTATTAATATCTTACAGCTGAACAACCTTAACAACCATGCAAATACATTTCACTGCACATTGTACTGTGTATGTCTGCATGTGACAAACATTATCTTATCTAATTTAGTTGCAAATGCATACGGAAATAACAGCTGCACATAGAGACCCGAGAAAGTGTTTTCTAGCTTAAAACCTCATCTGAAAACATGACTATAGATGCTTTTAATCTCTTTTATGGGCATAATTTTTTTTAAACCACGCTGGGGCCTGGTCTGAACTGGACTATTATAATGGAAGGGGGGAAACAGGCATCCATATTTTTTACATTGCATTTTTTAGGTGGTAACAAGCCATCATCTATTGATTAACTGTCTTATTGTATTATAATTACCACATGCATATTTTTTTTATTTAAACCTTCAGAGGTTTATTTTGCATAGTTAATTTGTGTTTCCTTGACTCTCCCAAGGAACCACAACCGAAACTTGGAGCGGTTATTTTCACATCCGTTCAGTTTGCAGTTTAAGCAATAAAGCGTGGAGCCATGAGGTCTCAGCTTGGAATTATAGATTATCTTACTGTTTTTTTTTTTTTTGGAGTCTTTGACAAAGGTGAGAAGAAACTGTTCATACATCACACACAGGCCTACATGTGTGTGAGACCATCTTCATCAGCTACTGGATGATTTCATCTCTCCTCCCTGGATCTGTCTCTCTTCCTTTCCTGTGTGATCGCTGCCCGCTCTCTAACTTTGATGCCATCTCTCACTTTGTGATAATTTGAACTTTGAACTCTCCCGGTTTTCAGTGGGTAAGAGTCACAGTGAAAGAGATATCGCACAAGTTCAGACACAGGAAGTGTTGAGTTTGTATAAACCGTGTTATGCAGTAACTAACAGCGCAGAGGGGAAACAAACTGACTATTATAACTTTACTGATTACTCAAACAGGAAAGAAATGTTACATTCAGAACTATGAAAATATGGAGTTCATGTGAGTCAAGTGGCAACGACTTAATTGTAATCTGATTAAGTTAACTTTAGGTGAGGATTTTGTTTCAACACCTGAAAAAAAAAAAAAGTGGGGGAGCATCACTCTGGCAGTCCAAATTTGTTTCTGTGCAACTCACAAAGAGGATTCATTATGACTTAACGAATTAATGTTTTCATTTGTTAAGTGAATGTGACAATTCACCTGTCTGAATGTTCCTAACACCTTGAACTGTGTATAGCTGCCCCTGGGGTCAATGAATGGAGAGTCTCGACGGGTGCTTTAATTCTTTATTTCTGTTCCAAAACTTGTGCACCATGAAAGCTTTTAGATAAAAATACAAAAGGAAAAGGGAATAATACAAAGAATTAAACTCAATACATTATAAAGAAAAAAAAACACTCAAGTAAACAAAACTTAACTCCAGCAAAGCAAAATATTACAAAACACAGAATGACATTGAACCTAGAAGCCCAAACAAAACCCACACTTTGTCATAAAGCGAACGCACCTCATTCCACTACCCAAAGGGCGCTATTTAAAGTGAACCATGTCGGCTGTGGGAACTGTGCGTCTCCTTAAAAGGCAAACAGTGAGAATAAGAATCCTTCATGCCAATATAAAGAATAAAATAAATCCCGGCAGGCAAACTTACCCAAGAAGTCTAATGAAAAAGGCAGAAGCCGGAGAAAACCCGACACCACACCACACACTAAGCAAACAAATGAGGAAGAGCTCCTAATTGTAGACAGGTGAGGGCTATAAGACCTAACTACTTCTTAGTAGCCCTCACCTCACCCCAGCAGAACTCTGCCCCCTGGCGGCCACTCCAACACAATTCTGTGTCAGCTACACTGTTTCCTGCAGCTCTAACACAGCAGACTGTGCTGGCAGCAGTGGGAGAAGATGCTGAATTCAGCTGTCAGCTCTTGGAGACTAAAGACGTCCTTCAGGTCACATGGCAGAAAATCTCAGGTCATGTGGAGACGAACGTTGCCACCTACAGCAACTACTTTGGTCAGAGAGTGAATGCTGGATTTACAGATAAATTTGAGTTCAGTATTACTGGACTGCAGAACTGCTCCATAGTCATCAAGTAACTTACCAGGATGAGGGCTGCTACCGTTGTTTGTTTAACACTTATCCTGAAGGCTCCTTCATTGGTAGAACCTGCCTCAAAGTCTATGGTAAGGACCTTTACCTTCTTTAACCAACAACAGGAGAGTCAAACAATCATAGTGGACATAAATGTGTTAGAAGCTGGTGTCTCTGTGAGAACATGTTGATTCTTCCTCCTTCTCAGAGCTGCATGAACCTGTTCTTGATGTCAGAGAGTCAAACTCTACTGCAGAGTGGGTTGTTTCCTGTTCAGCCACTGGTCGACCTGCTCCCACTGTAACACTCAGTGTCTCACAACAACACCTCAACTTCTCCCAGTACAACACTGTCAGTGTGTCCAACACCAACGCTACATTCACTGTCACCACTACAGCTGTGCTCTCAGGTTCACGGAGAAACAGCACACAGGTGGGATGTGCAGCACGAGTGCTCTCTGCTCCTCAGATAGAGGTCATTCAGGTCATTCCTGAGGATGATGATGATGATGATGATGATGATGATGATGATGATGATGAGAAATTCTTTCAAAGTCATTGATTCATAAATTGATGATTACTCTGTGATTTTAATGTTTGGGTTCATTTTCAGGTCTGGATGAGAAATCAGGATCTAATCACAGAAGTTTAGGTTTGTTAATATTTGTATGTTTTAAAGTCAGTTTTCCTGTTCAGTCTTTCTCTCTTTTATAGGTGTTATTTCATTGTTTTGTCTCCTGTGTTTCTCAAAGGAATCAGGATTTCAGTCATTCTGTCCTCTGTGTTGGTTGTCTGTGTTGCTGCACTCATGTTTGTCCTGCACAGACAGAAATCTCAGAGCAGGTACTCGTCTTAAACAGTTTCTCCTTTTGGTTCAGCTGATAAATGTTTGTGCAGCTTTAACTGTTCTTAAATCTTTCTGTCTGACTCACAGGGAGCTCCAGATGAATGAAACTATGAGCAGAGACACTCAGGAGTAAGTCACACTTTATCTTTTCATTTTACACTTTGAAAGTTATTTAAAACTTTTTCTCTTTGATAATCTGTGATATTTAAAATCTTCTAACTTTCCTCTAGAGTTTATTCTTTTACTTCCTTTCTAATCTGATGTTTGCTGCACATGTTAACCAACTCTGATGCATATCTCTTTGTGCTGTCTAAGCTGTTAATATTAACAGAGTGTTGTTTGGTTTTTATTTTAAGGATTGTAACTCTTCCTGTCAACCAAAGTGAAAATCAGCTCAAAAAGCAGACGCCTCCTGAGAGTCACCAACCAAACCATGATCCAGGACTTTCACCTTCACCAACACAAAAACTCACTTTTAAATAATGTGGACTTTCTTTTGTTTTTTGCAGCTGTGGTGTCTTTCCTGAAGACATTAAAAAAAGACACTAGCTATTATTGATCTCAGTTAAGCTTTCAAATATTTCTGACTCGGGATTAACTAGTGCTGCAACTATGAATTATTTTAGTAATCGATCAGATCCGTTATTGTAGCTACAGCTGAAGTACAGAAAAAAATTAACAGCTGAAATTCTCATTACAGTGAGCATAACACGCACACACGGCAAAGAGCAGTGGAGGTGTGGAAAGAAACGTGTCAGTGATGATACACTTGGTCGCAGCGACAGAGCACTTTAATGCTGCTAATGTGGATGAAACAATCCGCTTACATGGAGGCACCTGCGCTGCAGAGTTTAAACAAAGCAACAAATTTGTGTCGAGGATTTTTTATAATCAAATTATTGTAGTTACTCGAGGAATCGTTGCAGCCTTAGTCTTAGCTGGTTTTAATCACTGTGGAAAGTGTTCATGTAAAGCTGAAGTGCATGTGTTCACTTTCACATACTTTAATTTTCAGTCTGCGTGCCCTCTTTGTCTTGAAAAACAAATTTATGGCCTTATTAATTTATACAACACTGATGTTTCTCTTGATTTAAAATGTGCTTGAATGGTTCAAACGGGTAAACACTTTTTTACCACAGACCTCACTAACAGCTCGGTGTGGCTGTCACAGTACAGGAGGATGGATTGATTATTGGAGATGTTTCCGTTTCAGAATTGGTGCAAGCCAACAGTACATGCACCATCTTTGAGCTGACAGCTGTTACTTTAAAATGTTTCTCAGTCTTAGCTTCAAAGGCTGAGGGAACTTGGATGCTAAAGATGTTTCCGTTACTTTGATTTTAATTAATTGTTGGATGCAGCTGAAGTGTGTTGTACAGTATTACTGAATAAAGTCTTGAATTAATTCCAAGACTTCATTCAACAATACGGAATGATTTTAATGTAGGCATTGTGTATTTTAGACAGCAGGTACTGAAGGTAGGTCACTGAGGTAGTTCCTTGGTGGCAGGGCCCCGTGAGGTGGATGAGAATCGCCCTGAGTTCCTGAAGGCCCTGGATGTTGTATGACTGTCTTGGTTGGCATGTCTCTGCAACGTTGTGCGGAGATCTGGGGAGACAGACTGGGGTGGTGTTTCCCATCTTCAAGAAGGGGGACTGGAGGGTGTGCTCAGACTATTGGGGGAATCACACTCCTCCGCCTCCCCAGAAAGCTCTATGCCAGGGTGCTGGAAAGGAGAGTTTATTTGTTATTCAGACCTCAGCTTCCAGAGGAACAATGTGGTTTTCACCCTGTTCGCAGAACACTGGACCAGCTCATTATCCTCTCAATAATATTCAGGTGTGTGGGTGTTTGCCCATCCAGTCTACATGTGTTTTGTGGACCCGGAGAAGTCATTCAACCATTGGTTCGTTAGTCGTGAAGAGAGCTGAGTGTAAAAGCAAAGCTGTCGACTTACTGGTTGATCTACATCCCTACCCTCACCTCTGGTCATGAGCTTTGGGCAGTTACTGAAAGCACAAGATCACAAATACAAGTGGGAGAAATGAGCTTCCTCCGAAGGGTGAGGGTGCTCCTCCATGTCAAAAAGGCCCCTGTTGAAGTAGTTCGTTCATCTGACTAGGATGCCTCCCGGGTGCTTCTTGGTTGAGGTGTTCTAGGCATGTCCTACTGAGAGGACGCCCTGGGGCAGACCAGGACACGCTGGAGAGATTATATCTCTTGCCTGGCCTGGGAACGCCTTGGTGATCCTCTGGATAAGCTGGAGAAGGTAGATGGGGAGAGGGAGGCAATATACGTGGGGAAAAAAAAATGGATGTTGACAGAGCTTTTGCCTAAATGTGTAACTCTTAAGCAATTCAGTAACAACAGTCAAATGAGAAAACTCAAAAATGTATTCAGACAGATTTACTGATTATTTCTGTTTTTCTCAGATTTTCTGTTTTAGAAAGTGGTGTTAAAGTTTGACAAAAACAATTACTGTTAAACAGAAACATTCTTAAAACATGAATTATTTTTAATGTTTTGTGCATTGATGTTTTCTTATTAACACTGCGAATTTTCCTGTTTACATTTTCATGTATTTTTTACGTTTGACAACATTCAAGAAAATAAAAGTTGGTTATAAAAATTAATGCGTATTTTTGGCAGTTCTGAGTTACTTTAAGATTGATAAATGTGAGATCTTTGATGGAAAATCAGTAGGTGTAACTAACGTGAAACTCAGGTTCATGTAAAAACAGCACACAGGCGAGATCTACCGTACGAGTGCTCTCCCTTCCTCAGATAGAGTTGATTGTGATGATTCTTGAGATCAAATAGATGCCAGCTAATGTTGGTGAGAAACTCAACATTACAGATTTATGATTAATTTGTCATGCTGGAGTTTGTATTTATTTTTCTCAAGGTTGCAATATTCAGTGGATTGTACAGTACCAGTCAAAAGATTGAACACACTGAGTGCTCAAACTTTTGGAAGCCCCTGACTGATTGGTCACAGTAGTCGTCCCTCACTACATTGTGGTTCACTTATTGCAGCTTCACTGTATTGCAGGTTTTTAATAAGTACATATATATCTAATTCTGTATCGTGGATTTTTCACTGTATTTTTGGGGTTTTGCAGTATATGGGTATTTATAAAATATTTGGTGTAATATTTTTTTCATAAAAAATGGTAATTCAAACATAATAAAAGAATATTAAATCGAAATAAACCATAACGGAAACGCACTACTGTACGCCACTGCCGCTTGGAAATGTGAGTGGCCTCCACCTGTAAAACCATTCCTGTTTGGGGGTTGTCTCATTGTTGCACTTGTTAATTTCATGAACACCAAAGCAGCTGAAACTGACTAACAACCCCCTCTGCTGCTTACTGAGCAGATCAGTGTCCCTGAAGCTTAACTGATTTGATGCTACACTATGATTAAAAAGTGTTCCTTTACATTTTTTAAGCAGTGTATACTTAAAGTGTACAATACAAATGTGCACAAATACAAACGTGGTTTTAGTTCTCAGGTATTCAATGCAGGAATATTTGTCCATGTGACAAGACAAAGAGAAGCAAAATGCAGACAATACACTCAGAACGGTAAAATAAAACAGGAAATTACAAAACAGACAGACAGAAACACAGACGTGACACAACACAGAGAAACAGACAGACTGAGGAAATCAGACACAAGAGACTCGACACAACGAGAGGAACCAGAAAGGGAAATAAACATAATCTAACAAGGAACCAGAAACTAAGATAACAAAGTCAGAAGCACAGAGAAATAATACAATCAGTATCCCTGAACAGAATTAAAGAAGCAAATCAGGAATGCAAAAATAAAGAAACAAACCAAGAACACAGAGCGTAACAAATACAGCATAACAAACCTCTGGCTCTTACACCCAGGAACCGTGACATCCTTTCATGTGAACGAACTCATCATCTGATAATAAGAGTCTCTTAGGTTTTCATGTCTGTTACTAGGCTAGTTAATGCATCCTGTGTGTGTGTGTGTGTATGTGTGTGTGAGACACACACACACACACACACACACACGCAGAGATCATACTGCACTCTGCACTCTGTTCATTTTCAGTGCTCTATGAATGGGAGAATGAAAGGGATATAAAATGATATGAATTCCTGATCCTGGAAACATTTGGGATCTGCAGGAGGGTTCTTTCACCAGCGTGACATCCTCATGAATTAAACAACATTGTTCGTGTAATAAAATACACAAACAGACCCAAAGAACATGTTGAACAAATGTTGAATTTGCTTAGTCAAAAAAAGGCCTGCTTTACTTCACACAAGAGAAATCATGTTTGTGTCTGTAGGCGTGCTTTCCAAATTGGCTGCTTTGGAAAACAAATGAAGATGATATAGGGGAAACTTTCTTCTTCACCTGATGTAACCTCTGTGACTGCCTTGTAAGAAATTACTTCTTTGTATCAATGTTTTGTTAAGGACAGAGCATTTTTAAAAAATTGAAATTATTGTGTGTTTAGTAAGAGGGTCCACCTGTCAGAGAAAAAGTTCTGTACACAGTTCATTTGGGCTAATGTCCACAGACAGGAGCAGGTTAAAAGCAATCGGCTTTTAAGTATGCTAACTTTGTGTTATTCAAAGATTGTATGAAAATACTGCAGTTTAGTATGTAATAAACAGGTCAGCTTGTTGTACTGTATTTACAGTAAAGCAGAGGTGGCAAAAGTACTGACATTCTGTACTTAAGTAGAAGTACAAGTACTTGTGTTAAAAAATACTTTAGTAAAAGTTGAAGTACTGGTTCAACTTCTTTACTTAAGTAAAAGTAATAAAGTACAGGTTCTGAAATGTACTCAAAGTAAGAAAGTAAAAGTAGTTCTTTGGAGGACGTTTTTACCTGCTATTTTTATGTAAAGCTAACTGAACCTCATTATATTTTATTGTAATAATATAAAATAATGAGAACACAAACATTATTCCAATCTAGATTTTAATTCTAATGAATGCACTCAGCTGTTATGTAGGACAGAAACTGTAAAAGGGAAATCAAACACATCTCATCTCTGCTACACTTCATATAACCTGTAACTCTGACCATGAACACAGCCTCTGTGCTCCAGTCCAACACAGAGCTTTACTGTAAATACAGTACAACAAACTGACGTGTTTATCATGCACTAAACTGCAGTATTTTGAACAAGACAAAGTTGGAATACCTCAGTTTACTTTTCAGTCCTTACCTTTAAATCTAACCTCTCTTCTTCCTCTCCTGTCCTCTTTCTCCATCTCTGAGTGAACTTCTCTCTCTTTGCTCTCCCTGAAATACAGCAGCTCTTCTTTTAGCTAGCAGACACACTGTTGGACAAATTGCACACACTTTGTGTGTTTGCTGATATTTGTTGAGCATTTAGAATCGCTGCAGTTACCTGCCACACGTTACTCCCTTTATGCTCGCTCCTCTTCAGCAGCGCTAGCTAAGCTGTTTATGTGCCGCGAGCACAACTTACGGACATCTGCGGCCCACTATAACCCCTGATTATAGCGCTATAAATGATACATAAATTATACGGTTTTGCCTCTTTAAACTCTTTGTATGCGATAAGCCCCGGTGATGAACGATACACCAGTACCATTGTCTCTTATGTGTCATTGTTCCGCTATTTAGGGTCAGATCGGTTTGATGACACAGTAACCAGTACTAAAAACTGCTCCGACGCTTTAAACCTAAAGTAACGAGTCTGTTTTGAAAATGTAAGAAGTAGAAAGTACAGATACTTGTGTAAAAATGTAGGGAGTAAAAGTAAAAAATAGTCAGAAAAATAAATGCTCAAGTAAAGTACAGATACCTAAAAAATCTACTTAAGTACAGTAACGAAGTACTTGTACTTCGTTACTTCCCACCTCTGCAGTAAAGCTCTGTGTTGGTGCACAGAGGCTGTGTTCATGGTCAGAGTTACAGGTTACATCAGTGCAGCAGAGATGAGTTTGAATCAAAGCTGCTGATGCTGAGATTCGTTCACTGAATCCAACATTTCTACAGCCTGTATGCTGTCAGTGTAGGGGATGGAGATCAGCTCAGATAGCTGTGAAATACTGGGTTACATCTTTGTGAATTCAGTTCATCCACACAGAGCAGTAAACCTCAGAGCAGCAGCAGCAGGTCAGCTGATCACAGCCTGCACACCAACATCATTTACTGCAGCTCACAATAGAAAGCTGTGATTCTTCTCCCCATGCGGAGCCACTACAGCTGATCTTAGGGTTCCTATACCTTCTGAATCCCACTGTAACCCCTGAGTATCCTCATGTTTGTGTTTAGGTGGAGGCACAGTCACCCTCTACTATGGAGGACACAGAGATCAGAGCTGTGTTTAAATTCCCTTTCACAGTTTGTGTCCTACAGAACAGATTCAAGCTGAGTGCATTCATTAGAATAAAAATTTAGGGTGGAATAACGTTTCTATTCTCATGTATTATTTTATATTATTACAATAATAGATAATGAGGGTCAGTTACCTTTACAGAAAAATAGCAGGTAGAAACGTCCTCCAAAGAACTACTTTTACTTACTTAAAGTACATTTCAGAGCCTGTACTTTTTTACTTTTACTTAAGTAAAGAAGTTGAACCAGTACTTTGACTTTTACCAAAGCATTTTTTAACACAAGTACTTGTACTTCTACTTATGTATAGAATGTCAGTACTTTTGCCACCTCTGCCTTTTGTTGACTTTTGATGAGCTGGTTTGTCATCACTTTCAAAAAATCAGTCTTTCTTTCAGTTGCTGATTTAAATGAATTAAATGAAACTATATTTGCATTCAGGCCTGCATGTAGCATGAATGCTGTGGTGATGCTGTCATCCAAACTGTTCATTCATCCCAGGAAAGGAAAAAAATATTTTCCCAATCCATTCACATGAGGGGACATTAATGTCCGTGCAGTCTCTCTGGAAAGGTCTTGTGTGGGCTGGAGGAGGTAAGTTGATGTTGAAGTTTGTTTTTCAGGGTCAGAAGTAGGGATGGGAATCGAGACCCAGTTCTTGTAGAGAACCGGTTCCCAGTAATTCAATTCTTCGGAATCTTTAGTCTGCTTGCTTGACGATTCCGCTTATCCACGCATTAAAGTGATTACATCACACACGCCTTATTTGGTTCGGAATATATCCAACAGCGTGAAGACAGAAGCGTCAAGATAAAAAGCATTACAAAATTACGTTCACAGTGTGTCAGTAACAGCAGCAGCTGTTTTACGTGCAGTCTGTGCGCACACAGCAAGCGCAAAAAGGCGGAGCCGTTACCGAGAAGGTGAGCTCGGGTGGAGCGAAAGGAAACGTTTTTCTCGCGTCCAAAGCAGCAGCGCTTTTTCCTGTAACCACCTTAAAAACCTTTACTTTGAAACAACTGGAGGTCCTTCATCAACCACCTGATCAGTAAGTGTCAATGTGAAGAAAAGAGAACTTTGTAGCTGATGCATCCACCGCTGTTTGTTTCACACAGAGAAAAAAAAAACTGCAGTATGGAAGTTAAAATATGCAGATGGATTGTTAATATGAAAAAAGTATTTCTAATCAGATCACTCGATTAATCAATGGAATAACTGATAGTTGCAACCCTGTTTTGCTGTACTGCTTTCACTATACTGTATGAATAATCTACATCTCCTGTAACATTTAGTTGATGAGGAATGCAAGAGTCTGGCTGGCTCAGAGGCTGCTTCTCGCACACCTTGCAGTTTTTAGTATTAATTTTGAAAGTGGAATTCTTTTTTTTAATACCAATTTTAATTTTGTTCTACTTTGCATTAAAAAGAGTTAATGCAAACCAACCCATTTGTGGTATATCTTATTCACTAACCCAATGAGAATCGATAATGAATCGAATTGATAATGGAATTGGAATCACTAAATTCTTATCAATCCCCATCCATAGTCAGAATAGGGTGGAGGTGAAGATGTGGAATATTTAGTCAAATCTGGCCCTGGATAAAGGTCTGCTGATGCTGATGGTGTTGGTCTGTTATTTTTCTCTGGTTTCTATGCTCGGGGAGGAGGCTGATCCAGGTCTGAATCTTCCTGCTTTTGACACACTGAGACATTTGTTTAGTATCATTTTTCATCCCTGCCTGTCAACACTTTCTTTCCCTGATTATTGCTTTGTCCTGCACAAGAAAAAAAAAAAGGTTTCAATCCACATTAAACAACACATACTTATTTCCTTTTAATTCATTTGCTTTCTCCTCGTCTTCATCTTCTCTTTTTTTCAACTTTTGTTTTTTCTTCTTTGTTGCATTTTTCTCATGCAGAGATATTGTTCATTTATCTACTCATTGTATTGTTTCAGTATTTCCTCACTATGTTTGTTTTATATAAATTGGACATTTTTACTATTTATTTGGCTATTCTTAATTTGAGCCCGCTTCCTGTTTTGGATTTTGAGTTCCCTCTTTAGTTCCAGAGCCGACTTCCTTTAACCTGCTCCTGTCTGTGGACATTAGCCCAAATCAACTGTGTGTACAGAGGTTTTTCTCTGCCAGGTGGACCATCTTACTAAACACAGAATCATTTCAAATTTTTAAAATGCTCTGTCCTTAAAAAAAAAAGATACAAAGAAGTAACTTCTTACAAGGCAGTCGCAGAGGTTATCAGATGAAGCAGAAAGCTTCCCCTGTATTATCTTCGTTTTCCAAAGCAGCCAATTTGTAAAGCACGCCTAAACATGATTTGTCTTGTGTGAAGTAAAGCAGCCCTTTTTTTGAATAAGCAAATTCAACATTTGTTCAACATGTTCTTTGGGTCTGTTTGTGTATTTTATTACACGAACAATGTTGTGTGTCTGTGTGTGTGTCTCTCTCTCACACACACAAACATAAATCCAGTGATGGATGCATCTGTGGTAATTTAGGGTCTAGTATTTTAAGAGAACACAAAGATGACCAATAAATCAATAAGGAAAAGCTGGGAATTGAACACACTGTTGTGGTTCTGCTGGCAGCAGTCCGACCACAATTTTCAGAACGTCCACAACTACAAAGTTTAGCCTACCTATTAAGCATCCAGCATAACATAGTGTACAGCCTCTCTTGATGTGTGTAAACATATTGATTTTTAAAGATATTGTGAGTATAGTAATTTCAATTCTTGATACAGGCTCAAAGTGACTGAATTCAAACTTTAAGTGGAATAAATGAAAATTTAAATACAATTATTCAAACTGATCGTTCAAATTGAAACATAAATAACTTAAATACAGTGTCAGGTGGTTCATATTTCTGCCCTTTTTGCTGATGGGAAAGAGTTTTATAGCCTGTTTATCACACAGGGGATATGAGATAAATGCATGCAATGGAGATTTGACAGTTGGGTGAAGGATATTTGTCTATGTAAATACATCCTGGTAGCTCGTAGCTGCTATATAAATCTTTCAAACACCTTTCACATCAGTTTCTCTGCAGGACTCCTTGAAACACAACAATGGCTCAAGTCTTCCTCTGCATCCTGCTCCTGATGAGCTTATCTGGAACATTTTGCAAGTATGTTTACATTGGTGAGAAAAAGACTCAGGGTAAAGCTTTGAGTTACTGTCGACAGAAATACACGGACCTGGCCCCCGTCAGTAATGAACGGGACAATCTCAAACTTATGAAGCTCTACCAGAGTAATGATGACTTTATGTGGTTTGGACTGGAAAATATTTCTTCACTGAACAAATGGATGTGGTCAGGAGGTGGAGAGGTGAGCTGGTTTTTCTGGAAAGAAGGTGAACCTAACAACCTAAATGATGAATTTTATGGCCGTATAAATAAGGAAGGCAGGTGGTATAATGCAAAAGGAGACCACAGTGATGCCTTCTTCTGCTACAGAGCAGTGGTGGTGCAGGAGAACAAGACTTGGGAGGAAGCTGTGGAGTACTGCAGGGAGCAGTATGATGACCTGGCCAGTGTGGCGTCACAGACCGAGATGCTGCTGATCCAGAGAGAGCTGAAGAAACATCACACCACTGAACACGTCTGGATTGGACTGCGTTTCTTATCTGAGGACTGGCTGTGGGTGGACGGGCAGGAGATGGACTATGAGGCTTGGGCTCAAGGGGGAAAACCATCATGTCTAGATCCCAGGATGAAGTGTGCAGGCTTACAGGTGACAGGAGGGAGTCAGAGTGTTTGGGTGGCTCATGACTGCGAGGAGAGGCTTAATTTTATTTGCTACTGAGCTAGTTTATTTTGCAAAATTCATTGGAGTGACTCGTTAGTTATTATAGTTCATATAGTTTGGCTGTTTATCTCATTTGTTTATGAGCATTTTATTCTTCTATGTGCATCATGAAATTTGTATCATTCTGTATCAATGTTCAAAGAATCAAACACTAAAATGTTAACAAACTTGTTAAAAAGAATAAAAACATTTACATTGAATTAAACTACTTTTTCCCCAAAGACTCAATTTTATTAGCTACTGAGCTAATTTTACTTTAAAAATTAATTTGAATTAGCCCTTTATTTACTGTGGTTTAATTGTAGTTTGGTTGTTTATCTCAGTTGTTTATTTATGCTGATGTGTGTTTGTTTGATTTTGATCCTGTCAGAGTGGTGTGGCTTAAACTTTGTAAAGCTAACACTCAAATGCATGTCGCTTTGGCTCCGGGCCTTTTAAACAGTGCTAAGTCTTTATTCAATAATCCAGTAGATGTTGGGAGGAATGAGAGCTTGCAGCAGTTTGTTTACAGCTACTTGCTCTGTAACGTCTTCCTGAAGGTAACAGCTCGTATTCTCTAAAAAGGGTGTGGGATGAATCCTTAACAATCCTGTAAGTCTGCTGAACAACAACTGTTTCATACTTTGATTGGAGAGACTGTTGCTGCTTATTTACAACAATTTTCATGGCAATTTTTACCATGCATGTTCAAAAGATCCATATTCATGGTCTTCACATTGTAAATATCATCTGTCCTTTGCTGATTAGAGAGAGTTGATTCTGTGATTTAGTACCACCAGAGTTTCCTTAAACATCAACCTGTTGTTCTGGATCCTGGAGAGTTTATTGTGGCAAGTGTCTGTAAGCAGTGAATAAACTCAGCATTTGAGAAGAAGTGTGTCCTCTAGGTTTTTCATTTCAGAGTGTGTATTACTAGTCGGGTTAATGTGTGTGTGTGTGTGTGTGTGTGGTTAATCAGGTTAAGCAGAAAGTTTCCCCTACGTCATCTTCATTTGTTTTCCAAAGCAGCCAATTTGGAAAGCACGCCTACAGACACAAACATGATTTGTCTTGAGTGAAGTAAAGCAGCCCTTTTTTTGACTAAGCAAATTCAACATTTGTTCAACATGTTCTTTGGGTCTGTTTGTGTATTTTACTACACGAACAATGTTTTTAAATTCATGAGGATGTCATGCTGGTGAAAGAACCCTCCTGCAGATCCCAAATGTTTCCAGGATCAGGAATTCATATCATTTTATACCCCTTTCATTCTCCCATTCATAGAGCATGGAAAATGAACAGAGTGCAGAGTGCAGTATGATCTCTGCGTGTGTGTGTGTGTGTGTGTGTGTGTGTGTGTGTGTGTGTGTGTGTGTGTGTGTGTGTGTGTGTGTTGTGTGAAAGAGGTGCGCACACACACACACACACACACACACACACATGTATCTGGATGTATCTGGGGCAATTTGGGGTTTAGTATTTTATGGGGACTCTTCTCACCACACACAGTTGCAAAAAGATGACCAATAAATCAGTCTCAGAGTGACTGAATTCAAACTTTAAGTGGTTTTTCTGGAAAACAGGTGAACCTAACAACCCAAATGATGCATTTTATGGCCTTATAAGTAATGGAGGCAGGTGGTATGATGCAGGAGGATACTATAGCAATGCCTTCTTCTGCTACAGAGCAGTGGTGGTGCAGGAGAACAAGACTTGGGAGGAAGCTGTTGAGTACTGCAGGGAGCAGTATGATGACCTGGCCAGCGTGGCGTCACAGACCGAGATGCTGCTGATCCAGAGAGAGCTGAAGAAACATCACACCACTGAACACGTCTGGATTGGACTGCGTTTCTTATCTGGGGACTGGCTGTGGGTGGACGGGCAGGAGATGGACTATGAGGCTTGGGCTCAAGGGGGAAAAGGTGACAGGAGGGAGTCAGAGTGTTTGGGTGGCTCATGACTGCGAGGAGAGGCTTAATTTTATTTGCTACTGAGCTAGTTTATTTTGCAAAATTCATTGGAGTGACTCGTTAGTTATTATGGTTATTCTGTGGCAAATTTGATTAATGCGACACCTGAAACTACAACCTCTTTACCCCTCATTTTACACGTGGAAAGTTATTTAAAACTTTTTTTTTAACTATCTGATAAATTGTGAAACTTAAAATCTTCTAACTTACCTCTAGACTTTATTATTCTAATTCTCTCTGGAGCTTGAAAATTATTTGATGCACCTGTTGTTCATTTCATTAACACAAAAGCAGCTGAAACTGATTAACAACCCCCTCTGCTACTTACTGACCAGATCAATATCCCAGACGTTTAACTGACTTGATGCTAAACTCTGACTAAAGAGTGTTCGTGTAAGCAGTGTATAGTTAAAATATGTGTGCAAACATACAAATATGATTATAGTTCTTAGGTATTCAATGCAGGAACATTTGTCCATGTAGTAATATAAAATAAATCAAGGCATTAAAAAGCAATAAAGTCCGCGTTTAGAGAGTGAAGGTGCAGTAGTATGGAGGACCAAAACTGACATAATTAGAAATAAAAGCAGAAATATATATATTGTATATATTTTGTTTTTCCTTTTCCTTATACATGTGTTTTCATCAGGAAATGTATATATTTTCTTTTTCGTTTTCCTTACACATGCGTTTTCATCAAGAAATATATATATTTTGTTTTGCCTTTTCCATATTCAAGCCTTTGTTCTTTTTACATTTCCTCATCTCCTCCTTTTCCTTTACCGTGTGCATTTCTGCCTCCTTTTCTACCTCAGTATGCAAATGAGGAGGGTGGCCTTCTTGCTCCAGCTCCTCTACTATTGGTCAATAAACAGGAAGGAGCAGAATCCATGTGCAGGTCGATTGTGCATGCCTGCGCCTTTGGCTATATGTGTATGGCCATGGAGTTTACACAGTCTAATACGGTTTTAGGATATACTATGACATGCAGACAGGTTTTCACTAACAACACGTTCATAACTGGACAAAGGCTACAAATTCTTCATTGAACATTATGGAGGTACGTGTTTTTTTTCTTTTCTAGCTGTTAATTAATAGACTGGGATAGCATTAGTCAATTTGTTTGCTAGCTAACATTACGTGACCTTTCTGTTCTGCAAATAGAACATCTTTAGGCTCTAATCTTGATTAGATCCTTATAGTATAGACTAGGGTTGCCGCCCGTCACGAAAAATACCAATCGTTTGTTATTTGGAAGTTAAATGTGGTTTCCCGGTGCTGCCTGAGCGTGCTGCAGTTTTGGTTGCCTCCAGACAGACACCACACACCTGCGCCTTTTTTACTGTCCACCCGCTACTGCACCATGTCCTAAGAAATTAAACTCTTGCAAAGATACAGATGTGAGTAGGAAGACGCTCATCCCAGGCTGAACAGCTTCAGCGAGGATGAAAGGTGCACAGTGAGCCGTCTGATGTCAGGAGATAAACACTGCAGACAAACAGGAACCTAGAAGACCCAGGCATCAGTCACATTCATTCATCCCCCAGTCATCTAAATGGCTATTTGAAGAACAAGTTATACTAATAGATTAACAGTAAATAAATAAATATTGTATATATATATATATATATATGTGCCGTTCTTGTGCATGTCTGATGCAAAGGCTATTTAACACCTTTCTCATATCACAACTCTGGAGACCGAAGACCGTTGTCAGCAGGTTTAATGACATTCAAAAGGGTGAAACTGAAAACAAGATAAACAATACAATAAAAATATGAATATATGCAGCATAAAATGTACTTTATAATGAATTTCCACTGAGTGACATCCTAAATACTTCTATATGTATAAACCTACACTACTGGCGCCATCTTGGACAACCTCGTAAATCGCAGGTAAGTTACATAACAAAGAGACTCATTTTATGGTCAAATAATGCATAAGTGAACTATAGCTAACACAAAAACAATGTTACAAAATTATTTCTTTGGTACGCACCGGCAATGCAACCTTGAACAAAGATATATGCAGTAATTTCCTCCAACCGGACATCATAAACTGTCAGTTGCCGTTATTACCGTTTGTTTGACTGTTACTGCTGTTCAATAAAGTTTCAGTTCGAATAAAATAACGGGTTGCCAAGTTGCAATACCTAAAAAGAACACATGAGGGCAGGCTTTCCACTTTTTGTCCTACATGGATGAAATTAGTTTCTGAATGCATAACATTAGCAACTTCATAACAGAACAATATATATATATATATATATATATATATATATATATATATATATATATATATATGAGCCCCCAGCTATTCAAAGATGGTAATGCATTTCTAACATAAGAGTGAATAGTATGTATGTAATAATATGTATTGCTTAGCTTTTCATATATGCCCTCTATATTATCTTTATAACAAAATTTTACTATTTAAATTTGCAACAGCTTAAACTATTAAAGGAGTTATTTTTGCATTACAAACATGTACAGGGAGGTGATTAGTGTGACTGTCATAGTTTGCAAGGTCACATGACGTAATGAAATCTATGTTAAAATTGACATATCTCACTTTGCAGGTCCTCTTCCAGAGCCTCACATCATGGCCAGCACGGAGAAACTGAAAGACACATCCACAACCAGGGATATGCAAGCTGCTGCATGGACTTGAAGGGGATGAGGAACTTATCGTCTCAGTGAGACAGAGGCTTGATCATTTCTATCATGACATCTACATGGATGTCTTCTTAAGTTGAAAATCCTGAGGAATTTAGTTTAATGTTGAAATGCAATTGATATGCCTTTTGTAAATACATTTTCTCTGCCAATGCAAAATGGACCTAAATTGTGTATGCGCTAATATATATATTTTTTATCATCACTGCTCCATGTACAGTGTTTAATATAATTAATAAATCTTTGCAAGAAACTGCCACAAACCTTGTTTCTTTGTTCCACAATGGAAGCTTTAATTTGAGCATTTTTTTCTCCTCCACGTGCTCCATTGCCAAATGTGTAAAATGTACAAAAATATGCAATTTAAATGTAAAAGAAGTACATATGCATATCACTCAAGACAAGCTATTTACAAAACATTTTACAGAATTCTTCACATCAATTCATTCATTAATAGCTATAAAAATTGTTTTTTAAAAAAGCACAGGATAGATGTACAGAGAGATTTGACTTCCAACACAGCTGCTTGGAGTAATGAATGTTCATCCAAGAAGTGTGAGTTGTAGGGGCAGGGAGGCTCTGACCTGGTTTGTCTCCTTTCAGACACTGTCACACACTGTCCTCCACAAAGGATTTTAAAACTTGGCCCCTCATCTCTCCTGATCGCTCTCCCTCAACAGACACGCATTTCTGCTTCCACTAGAAAATCATGGAAACTCAAATACAGAGTTTTTTGTTCATTATTGGAACAGCGTGGCACACTGTAGTAACATCTTGATGCCTGTGCCATGCTTGTTAGGTGGGCTGCTGCTGAGAAAGATGGACACAAGAAGAAAGCAAAAAGAAAATTATGAATCACATCAGAACGTGGAAATGGTTTGGCATATAGCTTTTAAGTCAGTATTTAAAACACTATTCTAAACAACAGTGTTGGAAGATGTCAGTGATTTTTACATTAATATAGAAAGTAAACCTTTTGACATTACAGCACTGACAGGCAGCAGAATATATTTTAGCTACCTGTGGCTAAAGTTGCTGCTAGTTAGCTTACTTTCCAATCGGAGACTGTTTCTTTTACACACAGACACAGAATGGTAAAATGACAATGGTGGATAACGTTACCACGGCTAACTAACACGTAAATACTGTCATTGTTAACCTTACCTTTCGCTATATCATAAAGATGATGAGCATCCGTGAATTTTCCAGGTAGGTCTCTAACAATTCCAGGTCTTGTCTCAGACAATTGCAGAAGAATTAAGTCACCTTGCTAGCTTAGCTGAAACCAATACTGTCAGTGATGACTGTTTATTGTTTCGTGTAGATATTCTGAATGATAGGCTACTCCATTTAGCTACAGACACGGATAATGAAGCTGACCCATTAGTTCTCCAGATTTTGGAGGAGGTGGCGTGTTGCTTGCACAAGTCTGTGTACCACACAAAAACTGTCGGGAGACCTGGATATTTGCTGCCCGCTGATGATTTTTGCTTGCGGGTGTGTCAGTTACGGATACTGCCGAACTTTTCGGGGCTGCTAAACTGAAGTCAAAGGCGAAGGCAGTGTTGCCAGATCTCGCGACAGAAACAAGCAACCAGCTCTATGAAAACAAGCCCAAAAGAAGCCCAACTGGCAACCCACAACATTGTGTAAAAACTGAGGCCGCTTTTAAACAGTATAGCTCTGTAGTAGTATAGCTCACTTCTTTGTTTTGTCTCATTGTGTTTTGGAGCAGTAAAACCCATGTTTCTTAGCCTCATAGAAGAGAAGGGTGCACAGTATTTTGTTTTTGTTTTTGTTTTTTTTGTGGGTGCTTCTCTGTATTAGCATGTTGAACTAAATCAGCATGGTGAGCACATATTTCACACTTGCAAAATTCCTCTGTTACTGATCATTTCATATGCACAGCTGTTAGATACAGAAAATGCAACTAGAGAAATAATTGGGTCGCCTCGTTTTGGCGCCCCCCTCTTGTGTGGCGCCCCTATGCATTGCATATAGTGCATACCCACTTTTAGCGCCACTGTCTCCCATCTGAGCTCAGATCCATTCTGTAAGTGTGCTCTCTTTCTCCCACTCTTTATTATATTTTTTTCTATATTTTCCCCGCTTACTGGAGTTCGTTCTTACGCTGCCTCCTCACTCTGGGCCAGGGGTGGGCAATTCCAGGCCTTGAGGGCCGGTGTCCTGCAGGTTTTAGACATGTCCCTGATCAACACACCTGAATCAAATGGCTGAATTACCTCCTCAGTATGCAGTCAAGTTCTCCAGAGTCCTGCTAATGACTTCTATATTTGACTCAGGTGTGTTGAAGCAGAGACACATCTAAAACCTGCAGGACACCGGCCCTCGAGGCCTGGAGTTGCCCACCCCTGCTCTGGGCTGTTCTGAGTGTTTGTTTGGGTATACGCCCGGTCAACTTGCATGGGCAGGAGCGATAAACGGGAAACGGGGGCTTGGAAGGGACAAACTACCTACCACCAGGGTTATTATAGTTAATGAAAACGAACAAAATAATGAAAACTGAAATTGAAAAAACATTGCCGTTAACTGAAATAAATAAAAACTACAATTAAAAGGAAAAAAGGATAACTAAAACTGTATTGTGAGTTTAAAAAACTAACTAAAACTAACTGAAATTATTGTGGATTGATAATTTTTCCGCTCTCCGAGTTTAAGCTGGGAGCGCCGTCGGGCAGCTGTGTGCGTGCGTGTGCACGAGAAAGCGGCAGAGTCGCTCTGAACCGACCGGGTTCAGAGCGGGTCCACGCTGCCGCAACGCTGTGGTTAACCTGTTCAGTTCTTGTGCGTTTCCGTCTACTTTATCAGTGAGAGAATAACAATCAGGAATAATAATCAAAGCATCAGGACTCACAAATGTCAGCAAATTCCTGGAGGGAGACTGCTGAAACTATCGGAATGGATGTGAGGAAATGAAGGAAGTGGAAAAACAGGGACAAATATGTTTGCAGCCAAAACACTGAGCACAAAGAGCGAGGACCAAAAAAAGTCCCAGCTGGCACCGCAGCACACGACCACAAGGTAATTAACACACACAACACACACAGCTACACAAGCATAAATGCGGACATGAGGTCGGACACTTCTGTAGGTTGTGTACAGAGGCCGCAAATACCTTGCAAGTCTAATCAGCAAGCATCTAACCAAGCTAGCTCCAAAACACAAGCAGCTTTGGGTGGTGGAGAACATCAGGATGCAGCTGGATTTGACCTTTGACTCCTTCAAAGAGTTTGTTTTTGTCAAACACCACATGTAGGTGTTGTTAATCTACTGCACTGACACTGGAGTTTATTGGGAGTTTATTGTAGAATTTATTGAGTTTGGGAGTTCATATTTTTCTGTTTCTCCCTGTTGATGTTCATGTGTGTCCTAATTATTCCACATTTAGCACGTAGTGCTCCTGTCTTGTGAACTGTTGGTTGTTGAATACATTTCTTTATGGTATCTTGAGTTTTTATTACACAATAGTCACTTTTGCGCATTGAATCTTGCACCTGACAAAGTGTGAAAATACTAAAACTAACACTGAAACTAACGAAACTAAACTAAAACTAAGCATAAAACCTAAAATAAAAACGAGCAAAACCACTCTGAAAACTAATTAAAACTAACTGATTTAGAGAAACAAAAGTAAAAACTAACTGAAACTAAACGATAATGTAAAATCCAAAACTATTATAACCCTGCCTACCACTCGTCTTTTGCTTTTGTAGCAGGGCGGCAATATCTTACGCTCGCAAGAGCTCTAAAATTTCCGACAACGCCACCGGGGGAAAAGATCCCTCCGGATAATAGATAAATTACTACAAAGATTACAAGGTTCACAAGTTCGAAATGCACCAGGCCAAAGAAGAGGGATCTCTCTTAATAATCCAATAAAATACTTTATTTAAAACAAGAAAAACACACAATGCGCAATAAAACCAACATACACTTAATAAAACAAAAATACTCAGCTGCACGAAACACTTTAAAACCCTCCCAGACTCGGCCACAACAACTCTACTAGGCCAAGGGGAAGAATGATAAAATACAACAATAATTATAATGGGAGATATAAACGTATGGACTCACCAGTGGCTGGACTGGATCCGGACCGAAACACACACGCACACACACTACACACAAGGGCGCACAGCGCCACAACGTCACCCAGTGCACAACACTGCAAATGTGGCACGCAAGACTTCCCACCACCAGGGCATGGACCCCTCGACCACTGGCTCGCCCACACTAAAACAAAAGATAAGAACACAATTAAAACACACAACATCAGCTGAGTTCAAATTAAAAAGAACACATGGAGCTCACAGGCTCACGCTATAAAAGGTGTCTCAGAGCTTTAAGCGCCCAAATAAAACTGTCCGATGAGTGCGACACTGCTGCAACTTCACACTTCTGGGTTAAACTTGCTGGTCCCTGAAGTAGCCAGCTCAAACCCGTAGCCACATGCCGCTCTCGGCAACAGCTTAACAGTGCTCCTCATGCACTTTATTCTTGTAAGGCAAACAATCCTAATTAGGCGAACAATCCTCGCAAGCCCCGTAGGCACAACAAGCCCCCATAGGCAAAACAAGCCCCCGTAGGCAAAACAGCAGACTGTTAGGGAAGAAATCCCACAATAGTGGTAGCCACCAATTGACCCAGAGACACAAAACCGTGATGGAATAGCCACGGGCACGCTCTCAACTTGGTCGCTAGCGGCGCCGACGTGCCACAGTTAGCCTAACGTGCGTGATCACGCAGTGAATTGCTTAAACTCCAGCGCAGCGTCTTTTACACTGCTCACCATGATGCATTCAGAACGCCGTAAAATACGGCGTTTTGACAGGATTTTCGCCGTAAAAAAACGGCGTTTTTAAATTAATTCTTTATTAAACGCGTTAGAATAGTGGCAAAATATGACCTTGATGGCTTGCCATAGAAATACAGCAGCTCTTCTTTTAGCTAGCAGACACAAACTGCAGACACTTTTTGTGTTTGCTGCTATTTGTTGAGCATTTAGAAACGCTTCATTTAAAAGTACCTGCCACCCGTTTCTCCCTTTATTTTTGCTCCTCTTCGGTAGTGCTAGCTAAATGCTGGAAGTACCGCGAGCACAACTTATGGACGTCTGCGGTCCACTGTAACCCCTGATGATAGCACGATAAATGATACATAAATTACACGGTTTATCCTCTTTAATCTTTTTGCATGCGATAAGCCCCGGTGATGAAGGATACGCCAGTACGATGGTCTCTTGTTCCGCTATTTAGGGTTATTCTGACGCGTTAAACCTAAAGTAAGTCTATTTTGAAAATGTAAGAAGTAAAAAGTAAAAAGTACAGATACTTGTGTAAAAATGTAGGGAGTAAAAGTAAAAAGTAGTCAGAAAATAAATACTCAAGTAAAGTACAGATACCTGAAAAATCTACAGTAACGAAGTACTTGTACCTCGTTACTTCCCAAGTCTGCACTCATTCATGATTCTCACGTTGGTTTCTTGGTGCTGGGCAGTTTTTTTCTAGGTTTGGGTGAGAAATCGGGATCTGTTACTCATGTTACTCTAAATGCAAACTTAAACCGAACAGCCTGATTTCAGCAGCTGCAAGATTCAGAGATTTATTTATAAATCATCAGATAGATGCATGTCTGCCAGTGTGTTTCCTGATATTTAGGTAAAATTCTTCTTGTTGTGAAGAAAAAAAACAGTTTTAGTCCAAACTCTGTTATTAACCTGGTTGTATTCATAGTTTCCCAACAATGAAATCGTTATGTTGATTTTTTAAAAATAAATTTCCATCTCATCTTCCATATATTTATGTTTTTAACTAAATCTACAGTCGATTTAGTCGACTAAAATATAAAGGGTGTAAAATGTAAATGCTTTTTCTTCAGTTCCCTTGACTTAGTCATTATACACACTTACACAAAATAAAAAAAAATGTTTTAAAGTTATGCAATATTATTAATAATATTAACATTAGCGTTTCACCTGCTTTCCACACACCTGATCATTAACACCACCTTACTAAGATAATACCAGCGTTTTACAGCAGGACACGCTCTACAGGGCAGTGTTCAGGACTAAGATTAGGAAAGGCTAATCCACCGCGGTGTGGAGATTTTCTCTAAACACAAACGCTTAACTGGGAAAAACACTTTACCCTGCATGACATTAAAATGCTTACCTTTGCATGGAGATATGGGTGACTGGTTTGCAGATGTCGTTTAAGATTTGTCATGTTTTTACCCAAGATAGTCGCCCCACATGGTTTACACATTGTTTTGTTTGTCACGGCATCAAAGGACAAAAGTGTCCATACATCAGCACTTCTCTTTCTCCCTGCTGACATTGTTTACATAATTTAGTTCAATCGGAAGGAATGACAAATCACAGGCTAGTTTGTTCTTCCCGGGTTTAGAGCAAATTTGTGCAACTGTGCGTTTGATTGGATGTTTTCCTAACTTGTCCCACCCTGTCACAAAATTAAATCAGTTCTGATTGGATTTCGTCCAAGCATTTTTGTCTCGTTTTCATTCATTGACAAAAGTGTCAATTCATTTCGTTATCGTTTTTATCATTTGAGGTAGTTTTTATTTAGTTATCTTCTCGTTATCGTCATGAAAAAAAGGGTCGTCGACGAAAACTATGATGAAAATATTTCGTCAACGAAATTGACACTGCTGTGCAGGTCTCCCTCTGCATCTTCTCCCGCATCTGTCCCACCAATCCGCTCTTTTCCCCGCACATCGCAGGCGAGGAAAAGAGACAGATGGTTTACCTCCGATGTCAGCAATCAGGTTCTCTGCCTCCCACCTGTTTGGAAAATCCCTGTTTTCCACTTTTCAGTTGGCCATTTTTGGGTTGGGCAGCTTAAATGTCACTGTAAAAAGTGCTAACCAATATTTTTATCCGCTGATCACTGATCAATGTGTCATTGTCGCGGAAAATGGGTTAGTGAACAGGTCGTGGCCTTCGCAGCAGCTATTGCAGTGCATTGTGGGATTTGTTGTATGAGTGGTGGAGCGCTATTTACCCGCAATCTATTAATAACTATAAGAAATCATATAAAGCCATATAAAATTATATGGCTGGCTGGATGTGGCCTGCGGGTCTTGAGTCTGACACGTGCTTTAATCACTGATGGACCATGGCGGATGCCGGACGTTGCACGAAGGGGCTCAGTGGACGCAAACCAAGAAAAGATCTATGGACTTATTTTTAATATAACACACTTGAAAGGAAAACTGAGTGCATTGTCCAGGGAGACGGTGGTAACTGTGGATTAAAACTCGGTGGAAAAAACACCACAAATCTTAAGCAGCACCTGAAGGCTCACCACTCTATTTTGCACTAGTTAAAGATAGCCTGGTGTCGCTTGTGTGGTGTCTGTTTTTACGTATAATATGCACCTTAATTGCCCTGGCAGACAAGGTCAAGTTAAGCACGTGTTCCTCATCCATTGCTTATATTTTGGGTATATGTTCATTGCACTTTAGAAAATTCTGAGAAATAAAGCCCCAGTTGCCAAAGTGAGAATGTTTTTGTTTATTGCATTTTTGGAGTAATTGATTCCACTGTTACCACTAATTATTCAAATTAATTTGTAAAGACTAATACTTCTTTTTTCCCACTAAAGCTGACTAAACTTTTTTGAGTTTTTATCGACTAAATCTGGACTACAACTATCACATTTAGAAATGACTAAAACTAAGAAGCATTTTCGTCCAAAAGACTAAGACTAAAACTAAAATGGTTGCCAAAAACAACAATGTTTTTATCTCCGATACTGATGTTTTACATTTGGATATCTGCAGATACCGATACAAATCCGATCTTTTTTTAAAAAAACAATTGTTTTTAAATGCCTGGGTGCATTTTACAAAAGTCAACATTTTCATACACAAAAATCGCTTTGTCACCTGAATCCTGTTGGTCCTATGTGAGAAGGTGATGCATTGGCTTATGGCATGTTGCAAATTTCATTAGGGCTGCAACTATCGATTATTTTAGTAATTGAGTATTCTATTGATTATCCCATTGATTACCCGAGTAACTGGATAAGAAATACTTTCTTCGTATTAACAGTTCATCTGCATATTTTAACTTCCGTACTGCAGTTTTTCTCTGTGTGAAACAAACAGGGTGGATGGAGCAGCTACAAAGTTCTCTTCTTCATTTATTGATCAGGTGGTTGATGAAGGACCTCCAGCTGTTTTCCAGTAAAGGTTTAATGGTGCTTACAGGGGGAAAAACTTCTTTTGGACGCTAGAAAAACATTTCCTTCTGCTCCATCTGAGTTCACCGTCACCGGTTCTGCCTCTTTGCACTTGTGTAGACCAAGTGGCGCTGTCGCTTGCTGTTGGCTCTCACTTCCGGTATTGCATCACTTCCTGTTCCTGTTTCAGAGCACAGTGGTGTTTTGCTGTCTGTTAGCTGTTTAATCTGTATAGCTCGATTTATCTAGATAATGATATATTTCAGTGTAATCTTCACCTGCTTTATCTAGAGCACACTCTTTGCTGAATCATCTGTATTCACATTATTCACTTTATTTACTTTTAGAAATTCGCTAGCTTAGTGCAGCTAGTAGCTTAGCTCTTAGCTGACTCACTAGCAGCATGGCTTCTTCTCCTGTCCCTCCTGCACTTTCCTGCTCTGGGTGTCACATGTTTAGTTACTCCTCGGCCTCCTTTAGCAGTAACGGTTCTTGTAATAAATGTAGTCTGTTTGTAGCTCTGGAGGCCAGGCTTTCTGAATTGGAAATCGATCAGAAGCGCCGTGAAGACTATTGAATAAACCTCTCTGGCTGCAGTGCGCGCTGCTGACACAGGGGGAACAGATTTTCACAGGGGAACAGAATTGCGCACTAGACCACTTGTCATTTCGATTTCTGTAGCCGCAAAATCAAGCGCGAGCACAACTGTAGGGAGATCAAACGTGCACGTTGTCCACTGTGTGGTAGATTGTAAATTGCAGTGAAATAATACAGGCGCAACCAGTGATAAAAGCAGTGATCTAGCGATCTGCGGGGCGGACTCATGTTTGCTAAATGCAGTGACAGCAGAGCTCCGAAAGTGAAGCGGTGAAATCCTCAGCCCGGCACAGCGCCTTGCAATCAACCGCCAGCTAGAACACTGCCTTTACGTTTCGTGGGTCAAAATTAATACCTGCAGCATCACAGAGCCATGAAAACCCAGTGACAATTGTTGAAAATGGCCTACGATTCATCAATTAAATTGATTCTAAAAAATTATCAACACAAATTTACTGTCGATGCTTCGTTTAAACTCTGCAGCGCTCAGTTGTCTCGGTGTAAGCGGCGCTCCTCACTAGCATTAGCAGCATTAGTGCTCCGTCGTCTTTTTGTGGGTTTATTGGTGGCTGGCAAACCAACATAGAACTGCATTACTGCCACCTACTGGACTGGAGTGTGAATCACGCACGCGCACACAGATTCTAAAAAGCTCTCCGTCGCTGTGATGGATTTCCTTTAACACAGAGTGGATCATCGCTAGAGTTGCCACCTATCTCATAAAATACAGAACCCCGTATGTTACGGGACTCCGTGGAATACGGCTCCGTAACATGCGGGGTTCTGTACTTTACGGGACGGGTGGCAACTATCGCTGACATGCATTTCCACGCCTCCACTGCTCTCTGTGTGTCTGTGTGTGTTGTGCTCGCTGACAATTTCAGCTGTTATTTTTGTCTTTACTTCAGCTGTAGCTACCAGAACTGGTTTGCTAGCGAGCGCGGGCCATTAGCACTAGCGATGGTTCGGTACCGGAAGGCCCGCCCCCCAGGACCGAGGGGCTCCGTCACAATATTTTTTATACTTTAATCCCTTATTAGTGACTAAATATAGACCTGCAGTAGAAACGTATTTTCGAGAATGCTTGTGAATACAGAGCATTACAACATTACTCACACATGCGCCATGGCTCCTGCAGCCACTAGTTTTTCAAAACACTCATAGCAGGCAGCGGTTTTAACTGCGCAAGCGCAAAGAGGCAAAGCTGTTATAGGGACGGTGAGCTTAAGTAGTGCAAAAGGAAATGTTTTTCCAGCGTCCAAAACAGCAGCTTTTTCTTTTAGTAACCACCATTAAAATCTTTACTGGGAAACAGCTGGAGGTCCTTCATCAACCACCTGATCAGCAAGTGTTAAGGTGAAGAAAAGAGAACTTTGTAGCTGCTCCATCCACTGCTGTTTGTTCACAGGCGAAAAACTGCAGTACTGAAGTTAAAATATGCAGATAAACTGTTAATAAAAAAAGTATTTCTTATTCGATTAATTGATGGAATAATCGATAGAATACTCGATTACTAAAATAATCGATTTATGCAGCCCTAGTCAAGAAGCTATCTGAATGATTGGTTCATGTCATTTCTAGCTGCCAGTAGCAGTTGCTTTACATGTTTAGCAATTAATGAGCAGTAAGTCGTGGTAGAAACTGTTGGAAGCCGTTCTAAAGTGTTGGTCCAAGAAGCTGAGAGTGTGTAAATGAGGAAAAGTATGTTTCTCTGTATCTGTAAACTGTCACACAGAGGAAGCTGTACTTCATTTGTACATTTTATATTTATCAAAGATACTGGTCACTGCCTCTTTAATAGAAATGTTTGTTAGGTATAATTATTGTGCATACTGATGTTGCTTGAAGAGTTCAGAATACAGGATCATATGGTTGTGATAGTATTTATAGTCACTTACTGCCCTCTGCTGGAGGAAACTGAAATTAAATTCGGACCTTAAATGTCTCCCTTCAACCTTGACCCGATGCCCGTGGTGGATGTAAACATTTAAGAACTGATCTTACACATAAAAGGAAACAGAACCACAGTACCAGAGGTTTGATTTACTGCAGAAAATCAAACGTGCGCATCTACGTGCGGATTTGACTTTGTCACTTTTTTCATTGAGCATAAAGTCTAAAAGAAAGAAGAATCCTAGCTGGGGCTCAGTTAACTTTCTGTGTACAGCTGAACATACAACTCTGACAGACTGCAGGCCTGAATAATAGACTGTAAATATATTTTCAGAGACTGTGCTTGTAGTTACTGTTTCTCCATGTTTATATTTATTTCTTTAGGTTGGAGCATAAATCAATAAAATCAGATTTTTATTTTTTATTTATTTATTTTTTTTGAGCAGCTTTGGACATCGTGTTAATGTCCAGTGGAAGAGCTTACTGCGCACTGCGGGATGCAGCTTGTTTAGTTCAAGTGTGGGATCGGCAAAGCTTCTTTCGGCTGCTCTCTTACGGTTGGTGTCAGATGGAGTGTTAAAGTGCTTCAACTAGTCTGGCCTCTGACTTAACGAGTCAAAAGTACTTTTAAGGGAAAGTGCCGTAGGGTGATTAGAGTTCACTGGACGAAAGCTTACTGACTGTACCATTATTATAACAACAATAGGGTAGGCAGGCAACACGTGCTGTTTACATTGTAAAGTAATAATTCGCCAATAAGAGTCTATTCTTACTATAGTCTGATAATGTTCACATATATTATCTTATTTTTTTTTTACCTCTGTTATCTTTTTAGCAAAGTTAAATATTTATATGACTCCGCCCATGAACAGTTTATCCGGAACTGCAGAAGCTTTCAGCTGCGCCGGAAAAATAACATTAGTTTGAGGGAATGGAATGACATGTCAGTTCTTCGAGTTTTACTTTATGTTATCGCCGTTTTTATTGTTGGAGCCTTTGACGAAGGTGATAAGAAACTGCATATTAATGTCAGTATGTGAGTTAGATGTTTGTATAGTAGAAGGTCCTTTCTTTCGTTCTCTCTGAAGGAAATGACTGCTTTCAGTTGTGGTGGGACACATCAATAATCGCGGCGAGCCGAGTCGTTCCGTATTTAGGTGAACTAGTCTGTTACTGTAGTGATACAGGTACACGCACAGGCAGTATAAAATTATATTTTCTGCGGGTGCAGCTGCAGAGTTGAATAGTGACTGCAAGGGGGTTGTAAGGGCTGTAGCTATAGGAAAATCATAGCACCTCCAGTAATATTCCATATGCGTGATGCAGGTGCACACTCCACTCCATGTTAGTTATAGAGATGGCACTGTGTTGATTGTTTTTTTTTTGTTTTTTTTTTAGGTTGGCAATAAATGAAGGAGAGTGAGTCCAAAGCAGCTGAAAACCTGTGTGGTTATCACAATAAACATAGCAGTATACTTTTTTGAGAACTTGGTTTATTGTGCGTGGTACATCATTAAGATACTCACACTCGTGAGTGGTAACTGTTTTTGCTGAAACACGCTGTTCTTCAAAGTTTACTGTTTTTAACACTTTGAATATCTTTCTTTCCTTGTTTGCGAGGGTATTTCTCCAAAACATGTGTTGATCATAAGTAGCTTTCTTTGGAATACCGCAGGGCATGTCTGCCATTGTTTCGCAGATCATTATCAAGATGTGATGATAACCAAATTGGCCAGCAGGTGTCACTCTAGAGGTGGTTTCAGATTGTTTCTAAACCTCGATACAATTGCTTCAAACATTTCAGTGTTTCATAAAGCCTGGCTTTCCCCCATCACTAATGTTGGTGTCACAAACCTGGGCATGAATATCGACCTGTCCCCCTTGGGTAGTGAATGCGAATGATAATCAATAAAGGAACTGATCAAAGTACCAGAGTATCAGTGAGGCCTCCAGCTGCGCTTGCCGTGGGGTTTTGTTTTTGGTTTGATTCCTATTTAGATTTGTTTTTCGGGAGTGTATTCATTTGTCTGCTCCACCCTGGCATGTGAGTCCTTACGGGCAGAAAGAAACATGGGTATTGCCCTTGGGATGGACTACTTTTTTTTTTTTTTTTCCCCAACACGGTCACCTTGTTTCTCCAATCACAAAAAAAGAAGTTTGTAATCAGGTTGGTCCCCATTCAGCCAGCCAAGGCAAGCATATGCATGAATGTGTACACTTTTTTTTTTATAGGTTTCAGTGAAATTTAATTGGGTGTAAAGATCATTAAGGGTGCTTTTGACTGGTTGCAGTGAAATAGTTCCTGGCCTGCTGTGGGGATTATGGAGCAACCAGGCTCTGCATTGTTCATCATGAAGAGAATAAGTGATGTGAAATAAAGATTTGTTTCCCTCGAGCTTCACTGAACAGAAACCTTTTGTGCGAGTAAACTGTGTAACATGAAGATCTCTAACCCAGTGAGAGTTTGAGGTGACACTAAAGAACGATGCAGGCGACATTCATAGAGCCACCAACGTTAAACTGTTGGGTAAATGTTCCTGTTATTATTCTTCCCACGTGTTTATGTGATTTGCGGGTGATCAGCTCTACAACTACAGCATACACTTCAATATAATCTGCACTCCGAGTGCTGATTATATTGAGGTGTATGCTGTAGTCCGCTCGTGCTACGTTGTTACTGTGACAGTCCAGCCAGGTTAACCTGACACACCTGGATTGATTCTGAGGAGATTTTGCCATTTCATGTTCCAAACATCAGAGACGACCTCTGCATCTGTTTTGCACAGATTTGCTTAAAAATAAATGATGCAATGCATAAAACAGCCTCAGAGTGTAAATGTGACAAATATCATTTTGATACCTTTGGGCATTTATTTTATCTTTTTTGAGTTTGTGTATGAAATAAGGTTATGGTGATGTGGATTTCAACCAGGACAAATTAACTTTCGGCAAATATTTTATTTCTTAACTTGGAGAAAAAAAAGGTGATCAGTAAGTGCTGGATTTGAACTTAACACTAACACTAACACCAGTGTCTCCTGCAGCTCTAACAGCAGTGATCCAAACACAGCAGACTGTGCTGGCAGCGGTGGGAGAAGATGCTGAATTCAGCTGTCAGCTCTTGGAGACTAAAGACGTCCTTTAGGTCACATGGGACAAACTATTACCGCATCAAGAGACAAATTTAGCTTGTTTCGATAAAAAACTGGGCCAAACTGTGAATCCTGACTTTAGAGATAAAATAGAGTTTAAATCTGCTGGACTGCAGAAAACCTCCATGGTCATTATGAAGGTGACAGAGCAGGATGAAGGCTGCTATCACTGTTTGTTTAAAACCTCTGAAGGCTGTCTGACAGCAACAACCTGCCTTCAAGTCTATGGTAAGGACTTTACAACATTTTGATAAGTTCATGTTTTTTCCTTTCAAAGGTGCATCATTTTCGTCTGACACAAAGATGGAAAATGACAATGACTTGCAATCCTTCAGGCATGAAACATAATATATATTGTCACTAATATATATTGACTTTGAGAAATTCTTTCAAAGTCACTGATTCATAAATTGATGATTACTCTGTGATTCTAATGTTTGGGTTCATTTTCAGGTTTGGAGGAGAAATCAGGATCTAATCACAGAAGTTTAGGTTTGTTAATATTTGTATGTTTTAAAGTCAGTTTTCCTGTTCAGTCTTTTTTCTGCTTTATAGGTGATATTTTATTGTTTTGTCTCCTGTGTTTCTCAAAGGAATCAGGATTTCAGTCATTCTGCCCTCTGTGTTGTTGGTTGTCTGTGTTGCTGCACTCATGTTTGTCCTGCACAGACAGAAATCTCAGAGCAGGTACTCCTCTTAAACAGTTTCTCCTTTTGGTTCAGCTGATAAATGTTTGTGCAGCTTTAACTGTTCTTAAATCTTTCTGTCTGACTCACAGGGAGCTCCAGATGAATGAATGAGTGTTGTTTGGTTTTTTTTTAATTTTATTTTGTAGCTACAGCTGAAGTAAAATAAAAAAAAATAACAGCTGAAATTCTCAACACAGCCAGCGCAACACGCACACACGGCAAAGAGCAGTGGAGGTGTGGAAAGAAACGTGTCAGTGATGATACACTTGGTCGCAGCGACAGAGCACTTTAATGCTGCTAATGTGGATGAAACAATCCGCTTACATGGAGACACCTGAGCTGCAGAGTTTAAACGAAGTAACAAATTTGTGTCGAGGATTTTTTACAATCAGATTATTGGAGTTACTCGAGGAATCGTTGCAGCCCTAGTCTTAGCTGGTTTTAATCACTGTGGAAAGTGTTCATGTAAAGCTGAAGTGCATGTGTTCACTTTCACATACTTTAATTTTCAGTCTGCGTGCCCTCTTTGTCTTGAAAAACAAATTTATGGCCTTATTAATTTATACAACACTGATGGTTCTCTTGAGTGAAAATGTGCTTGAATGGTTCAAACGGGTAAACACTTTTTTACCACAGACCTCACTAACAGCTCGGCGTGGCTGTCACAGTACAGGAGGATGGATTGATTATTGGAGATGTTTCAGTTTCAGAATTGGTGCAAGCCAACAGTACATGCACCACCTTTGAGCTGACAGCTGTTACTTTAAAATGTTTCTCAGTCTTAGCTTCAAAGGCTGAGGGAACTTGGATGCTAAAGATGTTTCCGTTACTTTGATTTTAATTAATTGTTGGATGCAGCTGAAGTGTGTTGTACAGTATTACTGAATAAAGTCTTGAATTAATTCCAAGACTTCATTCAACAATACGGAATGATTTTAATGTAGGCATTGTGTATTTTAGACAGCAGGTACTGAAGGTAGGTCACTGAGGTAGTTCCTTGGTGGCAGGGCCCCGTGAGGTGGATGAGAATCGCCCTGAGTTCCTGAAGGCCCTGGATGTTGTATGACTGTCTTGGTTGGCATGTCTCTGCAACGTTGTGCGGAGATCTGGGGAGACAGACTGGGGTGGTGTTTCCCATCTTCAAGAAGGGGGACTGGAGGGTGTGCTCAGACTATTGGGGGAATCACACTCCTCCGCCTCCCCAGAAAGCTCTATGCTAGGGTGCTGGAAAGGAGAGTTTATTTGTTGTTCGAACCTCAGATTCAAGAGGAACCATGCAGTTTTCACCCTGTTCGCAGAACACTGGACCAGCTCATTATCCTCTCAATAATATTCAGGTGTGTGGGTGTTTGCCCATCCAGTCTACATGTGTTTTGTGGACCTGGAGAAGTCATTCAACCATTGGTTCGTTAGTTGTAAAGAGACCTGAGCGTAAAAGCAAAGCTGTCGATTTACTGGTTGATCTACGTCCCTACCCTCACCTCTGGTCATGAGCTTTGGGCAGTTACTGAAAGCACAAGATCACAAATACAAGCAAGAGAAATGAGCTTGCTCTGAAGGGTGAGGGGGCTCCTTATTGAAAAGGAGCCCGTTGAGGTGGTTCGGGCACCTGACTAGGACGCCTTCTGGGCGCTTCTTGGTTGAGGTGTTCTGGGCATGTCCTACCGAGAGGACGCCCTGGGGCAGACCAGGACACGCTGGAGAGATTATATCTCTCGGCTGGCCTGGGAACGCCTTCGTGATTCTCTGGATAAGCTGGAGGAGGTGGCTGGGGAGAGGGAGCCAATATACATGGGGAAAAAAATGGATGAATGGATGTTGACAGGGCTTTTGCCTAAATGTGTAACTCTTAAGCAATTCAGTAACAACAGTCAAATGAGAAAACTCAAATGTATTCAGACAGGTTTACTGATTATTTATGTTTTTCTCAGCTTTTTCTGTTTTAGAAAGACATAGTAAAAGCATTGCAATGTATATATGTTATTGTTAACCCAAAATCTGAATCCTTTTAGAAAAGTAAATGATTTAATAATAGGCAGAGAGCTTAACCCCCCCAGTGCTGGACGCCCTTGAAGGGAGGAACCAGAAAGGGAAATAAACATAATTTAACAAGGAATGAGAAAACTAAGAAAACAAAGTCAGAAGCACAGAGAAATAATACAATCAGTATCCTTGAACAGAATTAAAGAAGCAAATCAGGAACACACAGTATAACAAATACAGCATAACAAAGCTCTGGCTCTACACCCAGGAACCACGGTATCCTTTCTTGGGAATGAACTCCTCATCATCTGATAGTAAGTGTCTCTTAGGTTTTCATGTGTGTTATTAGGCTGGTTAATGCATTCTGTGTGTGTGTGTGTGTGTGTGTGTGTGTGTGGTGTGTGTGTGTGTGTGTGTGTGTGTGTGTGTGTGTGTGTTATTTTCATCTTTTACCTCTTGTTGGGATCCTCGAGGACCCTTCCCCTTCTCCAGCTTGAGTCAGTCAGCCTCAGTTTCTCCAGGATCATCCTTGATCCAGCATCCTGTCCCCACAATGAAAGCAGCCATCATTATTTCTCCCTGCATGTTCTCTTCTCCCTCCACCTCTCTGCTGCCATCTGCCGCTCCCACATCATGCAGTAGTTCAGGTTTGTGATGAGTACATGTGCATGTGGAGTTTTGCTTCACTTTTGTCTTCTTATTTTTCTCAGTCTCTTCTTTTGCCATTTTGACTCCTTGTGTGGCAGATATCAGCCTCAGAATATCTTGCCTGCACCAGCTGTGACACAGTGTTTGTGCACACATGTTTGTACTTCAGGTTTAGTCCTTTAACAAACTGATCTTGCAGTTTAACTTCCCAGTTTGTGATTATCTCCACCCTCAGACAGTTTAAATACTCCATGACTGTCTCATTTTCCTGCTCCACACAGGTAGATACTTTGCAAATGTTTAATCGCTGTGGCCATGTAGTGGTGAAGCTGCTACACAGTGTGGTTATGGGATTTGTACAGATGGTGTCCCTGTAAGGTTGAGGGCAGTGTTGTTTTCTGGCCACCTGTTGTTTGGACTTTGATGAGCTGGTTTGTCCTCACTTTCATATAATCAGTCTTTCTTTCAGTTGCTGATTTAAATTAATTCAATTGAACTATATTTGCATTCAGGTGTGCATGTAGTCTGAGTGCTGCTATGATGCTGTCATCCAAACTGTTCATTCATCCCAGGAAAGGGAAAAAAATAGTTTCCCAATCCATTCACATGAGGGGAGATTAATGTCTGTGCAGTCTCTCTGGAAGCGTCTTGTGTGGGCTGGAGGAGGTTGGTTGATGCTGGAGTTTGTTTTTAGAGTCAGAATAGGGTGGAGGTGAAGCTGTGGAATATTTAGCAACCCGAATCAGGTGGTATTTAGCCAAATCTGGCCCTGGATAAAGGTCTGCTGATGTGATGGTGTTGGTCTGTTATTTTACTCTGGTTTCTATGCTCGGGGAGGAGGCTGATCCAGGTCTGAGTCTTCCTGCTTTTGACACACTGAGACATTTGTTAGTATCATTTTCATCCCTGCCTGTCAACACTTTCTTTCCATGATTATTGCTTTGTCCTGCACAAGAAAAAAGAAGTTTCAATTCACATTAACAACACAAACGTATTTCTTTTTAATTTATTTGCTTTCTCCTTGTCTTCATCTGGTCTTTTTTCATCTTTTGTTTTTCTTCTTTGTTGCAGTCATTTTTTTCATGTTGAAATATTGTTCGTTTATTGTTTCAGTATTTCCTCACTGTGTTGTTTTTTTTTATAAATTTTTACTATTCATTTTACTATCCTTAATTTAATCCTGCTTTGGATTTTGAGTTCCCTCTTTAGTTCCAGAGCCAACTTCCTTGAACCTGCTCCTGTCTGTGGACATTAGTCCAAATCAACTGTGTGTACAGAACTTTTTCCCTGAAAGGTGGACCTTCTCACTAAACACAGAATAATTTCTGTTTTAAAAAAAAAAAAAAAAAATCT